>WBMW01006085.1:372987-395876 GCA_013396635.1 Penelope pileata
TGTGTTGGGGGGGGGGGGGGGGGGGGGGGGCTGAGAAAAAAGATCAGTGATTCTTATGAGGACAGTGAGAAACAGATTTTCAGCCTGGAATGTATTTATCAGGGAAACCCCAGCCTCCCAACTAATTGGAAAAGCCTGCAAATAGCATATGGAGAAGTTTTGTCTTATAGCTCTCTGCAGCCATTAAGTAAGCCAGTGTGGACAGTGAGATAATTAAATAAAGAAAATAGAATTACAGGAATACTTATCCTAAACCATCAGTGCTATAGAGGAAATTTCCAGACCAATGAGCATGCAAGTATTAGCTGCTTTCAAGTACTTCTCCCTTCCATGGCTGTCCCTGGCAAGGCAAAGATAGCTGAGCATGCTTTGAGGTTTCAGCACATCGCTATCAGCCTCCAACAGATGTTCAATGACCCTGCAGAGGTTTTCCCTCTTCTCCACTGCTCCCCCAAAAGCATTACTTCTTGGCATTGCATTCACACATACACCTCAAGGTGAGCAGGGGTACATTCTGCAGTAGTTTGACAGTGCCATTTTTGAGCGTAACCATTTCCAACCCATTGCTTGGAACTAAAATATTTAAATGGTCCTGAGATTTCTAACCCCGTAAGCAATTTCTCATGTCACCATTTTTGTGGCTCCTTGACACAACCTTGAGCTTTTGTGCAGGAAATGGATGCAATTAGTTGCTGCAAAATACCTTTGAGATGTTAGCACATTTTTATAACAAAATATGATTAAGACATATGTCACGCAGGGAGTGCTGATGCAGTCTCAGATACATGTTCTGCCTTCTCCTCACAGAATGTGATAAGAACGCAATTCAAACCACCAGGAAATGCAATATCAATTTAAAAATAATAAGCCAGTAAATATACTGTTTCTGACTGATCAGGATACATAACTTGCAGCATTAAGAATACTTAGGCTTCTAACAAATAAAAGGTACATTTATATTAAGTTCTGTAGAAAACAGCATTTGGTTAAACCAATATACTGTTACTTGGAACTAACAGTAGCACCTACCAGAAGGAAAAGAAAAAAAGAAAAAAAGAAAAACACTAAACTAGCATAGACACCAGCTGCTGCTATTTGTTAATAACCCCACCTCAGCTTAAAACATGGAGACCATTTTACCAAATTAAATAAGAATTAAACATGAATACAAGCCGAAGCTTAAGATTGAAACATTCCTGCCTTATCTGGGTCAAGTAGGAATGAGTTTGAGGTTTAGTAGAAATTTGCTTCCTGTACATTTAATTTTATCTAACTTCTTAAGAAGATACATGCTTAGATTAATATTTACAGACAAAGTAATTTATAACATCTTTTAATTGATAATGTGAGCACATTGAGGCCTCTCCTGAACCTGGGTGTATTAAATACCCCAGCTACTTTCCATCAACATCTAACGTGGCAAGTTTCCTTTTAATATTTAAACAACTTTGTTGTTTACATTTAATTAAAAGAAGATATTACTAGAAACTCCCAAACAAAGAATTCAAGTGCAACATAGCTAATCCTGGAGAATGGAATCTACCAAAGAGTTTTCTTCTTTAAAAAAGAAAAAAACCCACAAGCAGCTCTTCTCTACACTTCTGTAACTTGTCCATGCGAGATCATCAATCGCACTGACACAGTACTCAGAAACTAATCTGTAACAAGCATTTAAGAGGACTCAGTTTGTGATGAGGCAATTGTCTGTTGTTAAGTCCCGACCAGCTATGCCTCTGTTCCAGTCAGAACACTTCTCTGAGTGGCAGTCCAAGATGCAGAGGCTGCCAAACACAAGGCAATTTCACATATGAACAACCACCACCACCACTGACAACCCACCAAACCATCAAGACAAGACCTAAGTTTGGTAAGACACTTGCTACAGCTGAAAACCAGGTTTCTGGGAACCAGGCTCTGGCAGCTTATCTACTGCAAATGACTCATTCTTTTAACTCTTTCCCTTGCATGCATGGTTGTAAATGATGTATTCGATAGAAGACTTTTAACATTTACAGCACTCAAAATACTGAAGGTAGTGAACTATTCATGCCTGTAGTTATTAAAGCTTGTCTTACTTCTCAGAAATTTCACAGTATCCAAGTATCCCACAGAGGATTTCACAAGAATTCAGCAACCAAGACGTCTGCTTTGAAGAGATTTAGAAAACAACCACAAAAAGAAACCAAACCAAATGAAAGCCATAGCAACTCCAAGCATTTGCAGGCCACAATAACACACCAGCTGTTCCTGATAACTGCCTGGCCTACAACAGGTGTTACCCATATGAACAGAGAAGCCTAAGCCTGATCTCTGCCTCTCTCTCCAGAGCATACCTATGCACAAAGTAACCCCTATAGTTTTAATTTTTTCTTCAAATTATGCCGTTAATAAACAGAAAATAATCCTTTTCTCCAAGGCCTGTAATGAAGGTGGAAGAAAGCTACTGAAGCTTGCATAAGGTTGCAGGAAATCTGCCTAAGATCTCAGATTCTCCTGGGGCTAAAGCCACTCTGCAACCATTGGTCCATGTTTGCACAGCTCCACACAGCTGGGCCTCGTGCTTCCTCCAGACTCACCACACTGCTATGTCTTCCAGGAGAAACCCCACTTTGTTTCACCAGTACTCCACCTCACAGAGCAGCAGAGTGACCGCAGCCACAGCATGCCTGCCGCTGCCTTTAAGAGGAGCAGGGCAGGTCTTAATGCCTTGTCAGTGAAAGACATTTTACAGCCTCTACATAAAATCTCCTGTGGTTTAATTTTTAGCCATGATGTATGTTATTTTTAAAAAAGCTTTTTCAACACAAGTCTGAGAACGCTTAGGTGATAGCCAAGAGCATGAGTCTCTTGTAGCCAAATAGCAAAGCAGTTACAGAAAAAAGAAACAATTGCTGTAGTTTTTACATCAGATAACGTCACAATCATAAACAAGATAACATTGAAAAGAATTCACTAAATCAATAGCATTGAAAGCAGAGGGAATAGGCTAACGTATTCTTATGTACAATTCAGGTACAGTTTGCAAAACATTCTGACTAGAGAAGAAAGTCTTTTAACCATGTTAATTTGCACCAGTAGAGTTTTTCCAGCAGATAGAACGAAAGCTCAGAAGACCAGAGTCAAAACACATCAGTCACGAGGCATTTAAGTCCTGTAGTTACAAGGCAAGGCTGAAAGCATTAAAAAGCCCGTTGCAACAACTCACCATGCCATGCACAGACCCACAGCAGCTCCAAGCAACCAGCTAGATCACTGAAAACTCCCAGTTAGACATTTTGTTTCAAGTTGAGAGAGACTTGCTTTACTTACCACAGAACATGACTATACTAACCAAAACAGGGCTGTATTTTACAGCAACCTTATGCAATCACACTCAAACTTAGACAGGATTTATTTAGCATTCTCCCTTAATTTCTGAAGTACAATTTGTTCCACAGTAACATCCTGCAGATCTCAGCTACAACACCCATTCTTCAAACCAGCACAACAAGTCCTTCACACAAGACCCGCAGTTAAAATGATGAAAACAATTTCCTTTTCTTGATGCTATCTCAGAGCAGACCACCCCAATAAACCAAGAAAAGATTTACCTTATTTTAATCCAGGAGGTAGACCACAATATCCAGAAGAGAAGAAGCTTCCTTTGCCGACTTCAGGTTCCAACTGAGAGCAGCCAATTTTTCCACACGGCCCTAATTAAGCACACAGCTGCCATCAATATTGCAATCACCACAGCTGTGGCAAGGATCGCCCATCAGGCTGAGGCCTCACCACACACAGACACAAGCTCCTCTAGCATTGCTGTGCAGGTCCTGGAAAAGGTTTGGGGCCCATCTCCCAGCTGGTACAAGTTCACATGACTCTGAGGGCAGTCACAAAGCCACCATTTCGAGCAGTCCAAGGCCTAGGTCCCGGGGAGCAGGCCAGGTTTGCTGGGGGCTGCCCCTGCTGCCCACCTGCAAGGGAGGCAGCAGCTGGAGGCGCTGCCTGAGGTGATGGGCCTGGTGCCAGCAGGGACCAATCACTGCTCGGCTTCCGCCATGTCCTCGTGCTCCTTGTGGGGCTGCGCGTCAGAGTGAAGCCCTGGTCGTTAACCTCCTCCAGCTGTGTCTGGGGGTCGCATTCACAGTGAGTGCACCCCAGCCAAACAAAAGCTTAAACCGCCTTTGCTAAACAAAGCTTTTATCATTACACGGGAGTCAACAAGTCACCACATTTATCTAGAATCATCAGCTGTTTCAAGTTCTTTTCCTCTAATTTACCGATCTGACAAGAAAAAGGCTATTTCATTTTATTCTAAATTTAACAAGCCAGCATGCAGTAAGAACTGCAGCTCAGCAGCACATCTGCACTCAAACACAAGCATGCAGGGCTTCACCACCACCTCTCCTTCCTTCCACATGCAGTTCTGCAGCACCAAGTGCTGAGAGGTGCTAATGTGCACTAGCACAAGCCAACAGCCTAAAAGGTGTTTCAGTAATGGTTTCATAAGTGACTGCATGTCAAAGTGCAAAGGATCGTGGGCTTTCGTGCACTGGAAAAATAAGGCACCTAAGTGTTTTCACCTGGATGCCAGCAGCACATAACTAAGTATTTCCCTGTACATTTCAACTTTTTGATCTGTATTTCATGAGTCTTTAAAACAAGTATCTACTTGTCCCACCAAATGGCGTATTTTAGAACAAATTCAAGTTTGCAAATTCAAAAGCACAGCCTGACTTCACTTTGTGTAGGGTCTACACTAATCTCATTTTGCCCTTCCTAACGAAGAACACTTCCCCTTCCTTCCACAGATGTTAGTTCCTTGGAAATGTTACAGTTAATGCACATAACATGCAATGGCTGGAAAAACACAAACATTACTTCTCAGTTCAGCAGGGCATGTTCGTATTCAAACAAATGTTACTATATTTACTACTCTGATACTAAAACGCAATGACTCCTTCAGGAAAACACAGCTGGCTTTCCACACTTGGAGTGCAGCTTGGAAACAGGAACTAGGGTGCCACAAAAACAGCACCTGCCATGGCACCATGTGCCCCAGCACTGGCACAGGGCTGGCTCAGACCTGCACAACATGGCTGCCTCGTGTCAGCCCTGTGCTTGTGACAAACTGGTGACCTGGGCGCACAGCTCAGCACCCACTGCTCTGCTTTGCTCCTGAAACTCCCTGCAGCACCAACCTGGGTACTCGGCCCTGACAGCTAAAGGATTACTGCTTTTATGTAGGATTGGGCTGAAGGTAAAGCAACCTCATTCTCGACACTGAAGCTTTGATGCTGAACTTCCTCTGTAGAAAGAGGCCCATCTGAGGCCCACCTTTGTCTTAAGTGACTGTTTCATGTTTGCTGTTAAAGCAGAGGATGCCTAAACCAAGGCTCTCATAGAGCAGGCTGGGGAACCAGCAGTGCAGCTTCCCACCAACAGAGATGAACTGCAGGCTAGTGGTGTCAAACCACACCACTGCAGCCATCACACCTCAGCCATGTTACATGCAGCAGACCCAGTCCACAGCCATGACCCAATGCCAGGCCCAGGCTAACAGCAAAGTGTTTGCAGCCAGAACCTGCTGGAGAGCCAGGCTGGTCCCACCACCACACCTCAGCCTTACCTGGTGGCACCACCAGGGCCCCCCATGGCCCTGTCCTGCCCTGCTGCCAGTGGAGCCTGCTTGCAGCCGCAGCCCTGAGGAAGTGGAGCAACATGGAGGTGAGCAGAGCTGCGGCATGGCTGGGCAGTGGGGGGCCAAAAGCCCCCACAGCCTGCTCTCTGCTGGGCCTGGAGTGGCTGCACCCCAAAGGTGTGAAGTGGGCCTGCAAAACACACTGTAACGTTATCTCTTCAGCCCTATGGTAGGAGTTAGGAGGCTAAGGCTAGACACTTAAATAACATTTTCCAGCCATTCAGCCAAATGTATGCCTAGAGCAAAATGCAGAGCGATCTTCATGTTTGAAACATGACTAATTTCCTCCTTTTCTTGGATGAGGTTAGGAAACACCTTCAAAGAAGAGTTGCACGTTTTGCTGGGAAAGAGCAATTCTCTCTCAGCTGCACAGCTGAATGCAAACACATGCACTCCTATCACAGCCTGGTAACTGCAGAGAGAAGCCAGAAGTTCAGTGTGCTTGGGTAAGCGAAATCAAGTTTGAGATCACTTCATAATGGATATTCTACTATTCCTTTTCTAGTTTCACTACAGAACAGAACCAATGGTGTGCAATCACACACTGAGTATGGGTAATGAATTACTGCTCTTTGCCATGGACCACATATTGTCATAATATTTTACTATGACAAATACAGAAAAATAAGAAAAAAGGTGGTTTAAAGCCAGATCTCAAAGCCAGTAAATGGCAGAAAGCAGTTCCTGTACGCTCTTGGAGCTCCTGTCCCACTCACAGAATCCAAACACTTGGCTTTTCCTCACACTCATCACTGCTCTTCCTCACAGTAGCTCCAGCTGCCAGTGGCTTCTGTGTTGCTGAAGAGCCAAGATAGGAACTTACAAAAGGCCAAAGGCTTCATGGAACAGTCTGAAGAAGGTAGAGGAGCCATATTAGGAAGAAGTAGAAAAAAAAGGACTCAGCCAATAAGTAAGGCAACTACTAGGGATAGATGAAAAATAAGAGATATGTTGTGAAGAAAACAAAACAGAGGGTAACATGACACAAAACAAAGCAGTGAAGAAATAAGCCATTCAAGTTTTCAGGATATATTTATATAGCACTTGTTTTGTGTGCTTTTTGTTTTTTTGGTACACTAAGGAGTTGAAAACAAGCTGTTCTCCAGATTTGTACATATTTCTGTCTAATATTAGGCAGTGACTTAGTGTTGTGTTAACTGCACAGGAATACGACTGAAGTGTCACCATCATTCATAGGCAGATGTTCGATCTGTTAGCTTGGGATAATGCAGCGGTAACTGTTAGTAATTGCAAAATCTGAACCCTGAAATGGGCTCTACCCATGCCTTTCCCGAAGACGAAGGCAGAGAAGGAAGAAAACGTAAAGCACTTCCAGAGAACATGTAGTCAATGGGCTTTTGTGGAAACAAGACCTCCCAAAGAATGATTAAAAGCAGGAGAACAGACCTGGGAAAGCAGCAGGTACATGGTAGTTTCCTGGTTCTAATTGGACAAATCTGAGTAACTTTTGGAGCAACACGCTGAACACAATCAGTCTCTCTGCAATTCACAGGTCTCAAACTTTTAACTTTCTATTGCTGGATTACTAGGGATATAACAAAGCATATTCTACTCTGTTAAAATAGACAAAATAATCCATGTAATATTCAATCAATTCCCTTTAGTGAAGGCCCTGCTTACAGGAAAACACCGCATCTTATTTTGAAAAAAATACCTATTAATTCATTGAGAGACGATCATTATCCAGATTTTTATTTTTGTTATTTATTTTTAAGTAAAGGCCATAGCTAAGCCTAAGAAAAAATTCAAAATACTTGAGAATAAAATAAAGACCTACTTTAAGATTTAATTAAAAGATGGAAGGCTAACGTAGTAATTTATAATTTTTAATATAATTCCACTAATAAAGACAAAAATTAATAAGCGATAAATCATTAGGGAACACAAGGTGTACATGATTAGTAATAACTCCCTGGAAGTGTAAATTTTAAATCTTAACAGCTTTTAATTTAAGTAACTGATTTAATTTCCGCTGTCGCTGTTGTTAACAAGCTACCCCACAAACTGTAAAACACTATTAGAATCAAATATTTTCCTGCTGTAAATGTTCTACAGATCATGAGCAGTAAAGTCATCTTGCAGTAAAGCAGACGTTTGCGCTCTGTGAGATGTGTGTACCAAATCCAGCATTATGCAGTAGCAAAAGCAATCTGAGGAGATCCCATGCTTGAAATTACTCCTGTTACTATCATTGTAGTGCAAGTGCCGTGCAGCACAGATCCCATCCTAGTATTTCTGGCTTTAGTAACTCAGCAGAGACATGCTCTTAATGAGCTGATATGTCATAGCACATTGTTACCAACAGTTACTGCAGGGAGCACAACTAGCTGTGCAGAAGAGACAAGAGAAAGGGCAAGCCTGAGAGGGCTCCAGAAAGTTCACAAGTTCTCAAACAATCAGTCATTTGGACAAATGTCTATGCCCAACCCTGACATTAGTGATTTCTAATAGTTCTGACCTCCTTTCATTCAAATGCATTCACTTCCACATTTTGGAATGATGAATGGATAGAAATGTTTGGAAAAGTTGTTCCAATCAATTCCTTTCCAGTAACCATACCACAGACCATTCTTGATTGCACAGATGCAGACAGTTGACATTGTTTTTCCTTCCTCATTTCAGCCATTTAGAATAAGCACAACCACTACCACTCAGGAGAAAAGAGCAGAACATTAGAGATCTGGCTATCAGCATTAACAGTCTGCTGTGTGCAAAACACGCAAACTCGGATCCTTTTGAGGCAGTGGTTGAGTGATAAGAGCTGGTCTGCAGCAATGCTTAGCACCTCCATACAACCTCAGTACTCATGTCAGTGCGTGCCAAGTGAGAGGCATTTCTGATGCTTACTCCTGTGTCATGGAGCCAGCAGCTGCTGCTGAAGTTTTAAGGGCTGGAGTCTCAGCAGAAGTTCCCATATGCATCTTTCCTAAAACTCACCATGCCTATATACTTTATCCTTTCCTCACTGGTGCCTTATTTTGTTAGGACACCCAACAAGGTATCTTAGAGTAAAACAATATCTGGTATAAAAGTAAGTTTCTTGTCTGCGTAGATAGTCACCTGAGATGCAGAAATGAGCTGGTTCAACTTCTCACTGCACATGCCATTACTTGAATCTGGTGTGCCGTCTACCCGATAAAATATTATTGTAAAAGAATAATTCAAAGAAACAGCTTAAAACAATTTCTAAAATGCAGATATTCCATTTATTATACAGAGAATATCAATTGCAAGAAGTCTTGCAATGCGTTCTCATCACTCCAAGTACAATACAGTACACTGTTCTCCACAATAAGTTACATAAAGGCAAATGTTATGTACATATAAAAGGATCAGTACCCAGAACTATTTGCACAGCATCTGCTATTCAGAAAAATCACCCATTTAAATCTTTAATTGCCTTCAGAATTCTTGAAGCAAACTGAATTCAACTGAATTCATTGAGAGAACTTAACTACCTGGTTTGAGAAGGGTTTTCACCTAATTTCTGAATTCAGTGGAGACCACGCAAATGGTTTAACCACCGAGTTAGCATTTTCAACATTAATTTTGAAAACATATCTATTAAAAAATGAGGCATGCCATATGGTAGCATATAAGACAACATGGAGAAAAACGACCTGCCTGCATTTAAACTGTGTACGCATCCCAGGAAAGCCAACAGGGAAGTAGAAAAGTAGTAGTGCCATTGTACAAGACACTCATGAGACCACAGCACATTCATGTTCATGCATGCTCAACCCCTTCCATTCCTTCTCCCCTGCAAAAAAAAGCCAAACATAAAAACCAAACCCTTCTCTCATCCCCAACTGAAAAAGTAAAGAATAACGATACTAAGATAATCAGTAGATAGGAAAGTGTCCAGTGAATACTGTAACAGCACTTGCTTTTCCTGACAGAGAAACAGCTTAAGAGCATAACTCCCTGCCAAAAAAAGTGTCAGGAAAATGCCAGAGGGAGAGAAAGAAAGGGACAATATTGGCATTACAGCAAATGGGTCTCTAGTAAATTTATACAACAATAAAAGATGGTTCCTCAGCTTGAAGGCTGAGATGCAGAAGCAAGGCCTTTGAATAAGAAATGGGGCCAAAAAAATCTTTAAAAAATGTTTAATAGCATAGCTCAGCTTACAGAAGGGATTCTATGATGTAGTATCTACTGTGGGAAAATACAAGAACCAGAAATGCGTAACTGGAACATTCCCAACTTCTTTGATCCATCACCAAGATAAGGTGGTGGTGTCTTTTGCAGTGTGAAATTCTATTAAATGCTCTAAAATTCCACATAAAAAGGTTTTCATCCCCCTATCCTTTCACATGAAGTATTTTGTATTCAACAATGTGAATGTCTGTTAATACAGCAAACACAGTATCAAGCTATTGCTGTGAAGTCAGCAACTGGAATAGTTAGCGTACCAATTAGCATATCCTGTGTAACTTTTACAGCAAGACCCTTTCTCACCCCTCGTCTCTACAATGGAGCGTAAGTACAGTATCCTTCTAAAGTCACAGTGCAGTGAGCCATACAGACTGAACGTACTCAGACAACACAAAAAAATTAATTTAATTCTTAAAATAATGCAAATATAAGAATCAAAATGTACTATGTGGAGAAGTGTTGAGTTGTACATTCCACAGATTTCTCCAGTTGATACCGAAGACGCTTTCCTTGAACTACACATATGCTTTCCAATTTCTTATTTGAGGTGTTTGAACTTGCAAGATATGTAGGTAATAGTATATCAGTCAAAGAATTACTTGGAAAACAAATACAAGAACCAAAAAAACCCTAAACTCTTCTTCACTGAAAAAGAGAGGCACTGCATTTTTAAGCTGAATTAAGGCTGTAAAATGATGCTGGTTCCTTGTGAATTTGAAGTCATCAGTTTCACCCTGTCACAGGGCTCCATTTAACCCACTGCTTCGCTGTTAGTCCTGTAAGCCTGCTTACGGAGGTGAGTCTCAATCTCCTCCCTGAAGACCAGCATCCCAAGGTGCGAGTGAGAGGCTTCATTCATGGCTTTGGACTGGATACACATGCGATACTGCTCTGGAGTGAGTTCATCTGCACAATGTTTCTCATGCCAGAGGTGAAACAGACCAGGAACTGGTGTCCTGACCACAATAAGGTCACCATGCAAGTACTTTCTGTAAAGGTGAACATCCTCACCACCCCAGCCTTTCACTTCCAAGTCAAAGCCCCCTATAAAAACAATATCAGAAAATGTTACTTTGGCATACAAACTATACCCAAGGTAAAAAGAGCAACAATTCTCATGTAACATACTACATAACCTTATATGACATACCAGAAATTCTGGCAATTAACTGTAACCTCTCCACGCCAAAGCGTGCCAAATTAAGGGAGAAAAGCTTCAAGCATACCACATCTTCTGCAGTAGTACTGCCCAAAACATAGATCACGCACTGCTGGCTTGAGAGAGTCTCTTACAAGGGAGAATCCAAATCGTGTTATCCACGACACCCCATGTGACAGCTGCAGAAAACGGTAGTCAAACCATACTGGGTACGCTTTTGTGTTATTTTTAGCAATCATAATGGATTTTAGCAGCTGGAAAATGAGGCAGTCATGCACCATATGAAAAGCGCTCTCTAAAAATGCCAGCAATTACTCCATATGTCACAACTCAAAACGCTGGATTAAAAAAAGGAATCTATTCCACCATTTTAAGGTTTCTCTTGCTTTTCCAGGACCATAGTGAAAAACAGTTCAGACTTGTGGACAAGTTCTACGCTCTAGAATTATGAAGTCTTCATTTAGCATACAGCATACACACGGTAGTATAGCTGTTATTAGAAATCAGCCTGCATTCAAGTCATCATGTAGCACATTGGTCTACATCATTATACTTTCTGGCAGATTACCTTTAAGAGTTTTCCAAATTTTAGGACTTCAAGCTGTTCTCAGTTTTAATAGCATGCCACAAGAGGGTGCCAAAGCATATTTGTAAAGCCTCAAACAACTATATTCAACTACTCAAGCTTATTTACAAGAAACAATTTCAATGTTTTTTTCTGTGCTGGAGGTTTACTTGAAAGATATGTTTCTTAAACTATGAATTTGATTGAGACAGTCACACAATACAAAACAATGGAATATTTTGAGTGAAACACTGTTAATATTAACAAGTATCACAGCTTCTAACAAAGAGCTATCAGATGGGAAATCAAAATCTAGGAAAATCTGATTTCATTCATTGGTCCAACTCAATAGTCAGCAAGTTGGAATGCTGGACTTGCAAAAAATAAAAAATAAAACGTGTTACTTTCCTGCAGTTAGATAAGAAGAGAGAATCATCTTTTGAACACTTCTCTCCCCCTTATTTTTTTTTTTGGTATAATTTTATCTTACCAACAGTTAGAAAGTCTGTCCGGTATTGACAAGTCATCCCAAAGCCAAAATCTCGCCAGAAACCAGAATCCTTCTTGTGTACCTACAATTTTAACACAATAGCTTTTTGAAATGCAAGATACACCAAAGGACATACAGTGCACTCTTCTGATCATTTGCTCAATGGAGGATATAGCATATAATGCTTCCAGTATTTCTGTGTTATGACATATTGTGTACACATGGCTTTCCTAATTGCTTGTTCACTTCACCCTTTCCCATCCAATTCCAAGTACTTACTCCCCTCACAGCTTCCACTTCTACCTTTCAGTGACACCACATCTGTTTTCTATGTATCTACTCAGATCAAACAGTAAATTTTGTGTACTCTATTGCCAAATGATCTGTTCCCAGGACACCATTTCAACTCAGTTTCCAATGCTACATTTGCCTCTTCTGATACAATTAGAAAAGTAAGCTTTATGAAGTCAGTAATCAAAGTCTTGGATTCAAATGAGCAAATAACACAGCTGTCAGGCAAAAAGCTCGCACCTCTCTCATCTGTAACTACGTAAAGCCAAAAGCTTCTCTTCTACTTTCTGTAGCATTCTAGCAAACAACTTGCCAGGAGGCACGGGGGAGGAGTAATGATGTTCAGTAAAGCTGTGTTGCTCCTTGCTTTCTCCTCCTTGAAACTTACATACCTCATAAGTCCCAGCTGCTAAACCCCAGTTTCACTTATGTAGACTCTTTAAAGAGAGTGATGACCATTCCACTGTCAGGCAACAAAGATTCAGAAATACAGCACTTGCCCAAGTTATCCTTAAACCTATTCTCTTGAATGTTCGTGAGTTTTATTATTTGTTTCTTATTTTAACTATGAGTTCCCTAGAAGTGGGGTTTCTCGTTCCAACAGCAAGATGAAATTAGTGGTATATAGCATCCAATGGTTCTGGTAGATTTGGATAGCAAAGGAAAAGAAAATTTGCAAGGAATACAGCTTTACACTGGATGAAAAGGAGCCACTGACATCTCCTACTTTGACCCTTCTCCTTACCATGGTGCACTTTCTGAACCACCATTGTGTAGTTAGCAAAGCAGTCTATACCAAGAGAAGCTTAGGAAACAGTATTTGTAGTTTTCTCCTTTCAGTCATTCTGTTTGCTGGAGCACAGGATGAAAGTTGCTGCCATGTTATGCCCCTATCCCCCTGAAGTATTGGCTTTCCAACCCAGAATTAAGAAGGAGGTTAAGAACTACCAACTTCACTTGTTTAGTTGCACATTTTTAAGATAAGTAGAACCCCAAGCTCATTTAAGAATGAATTTTGTACTGTTTGATAAGCTTATCCCCCAAAATGCTTTGCCTATAATGGAGAAAAGTGTTTACATATACACTGCCAAAAGTTACAAGATACCCCAAACAGACCATTAAGTTACACTTCATTCTGTTGTAATACAAAGCACAACTGATCTTATTCAGAATAAACCACGCTACTTACCAACTGTTGTTCCACAGGGGGTGGTACATCTTGGTTGGCATAGACAATAGCAGGATTATAGAGGCTGAATACCACAGGATAAAAAACCTTTTTTCCTAAAAGTCAAAAGGTAATTGTTACTCACTGTGGGCATCCTTTCTGAAGGCAAGAGAAAACCAGAAGTATTCTCCTTGAGGGAAAATTAATTATTATCTACCAAATGAAAACAAATATAAGGTCTAACTGCTAGGATTTTCCGTTCAGGTAGCCCACAGCACCTCGTGGGCAAGAAGCTGGGAGTGGTGGTTGGCTAGGGAAAACATGTACACATATATACTTAATGTGCTTATTTATATATAGTTACATATAAACCTCACATAATGTTTGTATACATCAACATCACATCAGAAGACAGTGAAAAAATCCCTGTAACAATAATAAGCAGCAAATCAACAAAAATACCCAAGTCCAAATAGCACCTTGCATAGCCTGCATTTTATGACCTTGCCTCTCTGCAGCTTAAAAGAAAGGCACATACTCCCAGGATGCTCTGCAAGGGCATAAGTATCTTGAGTATCCTGATTATGCTGTGACATCAGTTCTGTGCCTATTCCAGAAGCCTGATGATGTTCTTCAAAAATCTCTTACTATGTCAGTAGTGTAAAGGTATCAGTGACAACCCACAAGAATTCACAGTACCCTGATTTGGGTGTCAACTGAATGTGCATGAAATGTTTTCAGATCTGACTAGAAACAAAGGTGACAAACTGCCAGCGTGAATTGGTAACGTCTCTCAAACTCCCTTCCATGTGAAAGCTCCTAAGGCGCTCCTTTCCCAAGTTTTGCTAATTATATATAGAGCTCACTTCATGAAGAGCAGAGACAAATGAAAGAAAAAGTAGTAACTAGAACCCAAATATCTGCCTTATAGCAGTTTCTTGTCTGTGTGTTTTGGGAAAAAAAATATTGATTCACTCCAAATTGACATTTGGAAAAAGTTTTCTGGCTGCAACAAATCTTCAATAGGATTAAACTTTAAGAAACGAAACAGATGTTTGACAAGAAAAGGCCTTAACTAGCACGCTTCTTAACTCAAGAAAGCTTTACCTGTCTTTGCAGAAGCTTGTAGAACAAGCTTCATAAAGTTGAGTAAAGTGATCAGAAGAATTCAGAGCTTAGGAGGCAAATATGGAAGCCTAACTCAGTTCCTGTAAGGAGCATGTTGATTAGCTCTACTGAAAACCACTCATATATGATGTGTCTCAGCAATACAACTGAAAGTGTGAGAAGAAAGGAACTCGTCAGATTTTGGTTTAAAAGAAATCACTTCCCACAATAAATGCTGCTTTGCATTTTGTTACATAAGCTTACATACAGTCTGTCAAAACAATTAGATCACCTACCCTTCTTGGAGACTGCCAAATCCTAAAAAAGAATGTGAAAACTGTACAAAAAACTGTGTTCTTAAGACAAGCTACACTAAGACAAAAGTTATTTCTTAGTCTAAATACTATTTTCTTTTGTGCACAAAGTATCTTTCAGTTTGCTAGATGCATGGTATTAACAACCCCCTCGTTCATATTAGTCTTCTGTACACACAACTCAGATCAGTTTAACACAAACAAGACGACTTGGTTACAGCAACTTCAAAGGAACGTACCAGGCTCAGCATTTAAGCGACAACTGTTGAGGAACTCAGCTGTGAAATAAACATCAACATCACAGAAGAACATCAGGACCTCGCCCTTTTCCCAGGCTCTGGCACCCATGTCAAGTCCCCGGCCACGGTTAAATTCCTCATTCAAAGAGACGAGCGTGTAATTGTGGAAGTTAGTTTCTCTAGAAGGAAAATAGAGCCAAACCCAAAATAAATCCTCATGCAGGGTGGAAGGGACTATTTATACTTCTTCAGCATTTTATGGTAGTAGTGTCACTCCGGAAGTTTTTTAAAATCCAGTTATATCATCAGGATGAGAAAAAGTATCGGTTCCACTTATTTGTTTGTTTCACATAGCCGAGTTTAAACAGCGCAAAGAGTCTTCTTCCAAAACTTCACAGTTAATCATTCAAACAAATCAAAAAGGCCTTCTGGCAACTGATATTAACTTAAATTCATAAGGCAACAGCTCTGCCTGTTCCTCTGATATCTTCAAGTCTGAGAGGAGGACACCTCCCCAGGCACCACCAAAATCCTGCGGCAAAAGGTCATCTGTATATTGATGCCCCCATGACCCAGTCAATTTGCTTTTCATCACTGTTTATACCAGTAGTACATACGCCTGTGCTCTTCGTATCAGAGGGAAACGATGGCAAAGGGAAATACATCTGAGAAATATCTTCAGACAAAGTACATGTCTAATTCAAAGGACAATTTTTGAAGAGAACAGAGTGAACATATTCAACTAACACCAATGAAAGATATCAGATAGTGACTCAGTGAGTTTGCTGCTCTGAGCCTGACTGGATGTTGTCAAGAAGAACAGCAACTCTCATAGGGAGCACAGCAGGTGGCCAAAAGTGCCCCAGAAACACAAGAAGCCAGCACTCAGCAAGCTGTGTGTCACAGAGGCTTCATGGGAGTAAAACAGAAGCATTCCTTGCTTCCTAGAAGATTTTCATGCATGCCAGCCAGATCAACTGACCATGACATTTTCAGCCAACAACATTGCTGTCTGTGCCCATTCTTAGTTTGCAAATGTTATGAGCTCAGGACTGAGAATAAGAGCTGAGTCAGAGCAAGAGCTCCTTAGTAGAGATGTATAGACACTATTACCCAACCCAAAGGTGAGACAAGTCTGTTGTTTAATTGGGCAAACCTGTTTCCAGAGCCAAAAAAAGCAATATTCAGGAATATATATATTTTTTTAAATCAAAGCTAGTGTAATGCTATTTGCTGTGACACTCATGATGAAATACCTCATTTAGAGCTATTTTACAGCAGAGGGTAAGTAATTAACTCTCTACATATTACCTAGAGGAGAGGGCAAAGCTTAACTCCTCAGACAGACTCAGCAGCCCACCAGCCTCCTTTGACTACAGAAGCCAATCATTTTTCTTATCATTAAAAAAAAATCAATTCTCCAATGAAGCAACTAGCCAGAGGTACATTCCAGCTCAACAGATCTTTAATTCTTCTGAGTCTGTTAGTGTGACTGAATATTCAGGGCAAAATTCAGCCCTGCAGTTTCTCAGGCTCTCAGACTGAAACCTCAAAGCCACTGCTGTTAATCTTGATTTTTAGTAGCCTGCAGGAGACTTTTATAACTTACGCTGTGAAATGCCAGCCAAAACAAAATTTAATCTTCCTACTAGCCTGTAACTGACAATAGGATTCTTCTTTATATTGTTTCTATCTTTTTTTCAAGATTTTAAACATTGCTTGTATCAACACACTTACCTAGCTACAGACTCTAGGATGGTTTTTACTTCTGATAGGCCATCTTGTCCAAAATACACCACTGTGAGGTGGATACGCTTATCCTGGTGAATACACACATCCCTACAAGCACAAAGATAAGCTGATATTAATTATTGCTTGCAACACTACAGATGCCTCAGATACTTTAAAGCTATTGTGTTTGAAAGTATTACTAAGTCAAAGTATTCTAGTCAGACTTCAACTAGCTTCTGAAGAAAACAGAATAATGTTTTTCCCACTCATTTCCCCATCTTTCCATTTGAACCAGAAGGCTACAATACTGTGTATCAGACACCTTATTTTATACACAGGAGCTCAAAAGCTGATATAAATTCAAAGATGTTCAACATCATGTGTGCCCAGGCTCACAACGGTCCTGACATTCACTCCAAAACGGGTTTTGGTGCTGAGGGAGAATCTCTCAATTCCTTTTGGAAAGAACGTTTTCTCCATACAATAGTTTGAAATTACAAACATCCCCAGCCAGTTGCACACAATGTTGGAATCACTAGTTTTGTCACAAATCTATCAGAATAGAAATTCATTCTGAAAATGAAGTTAAACACTGGAAGTCAGCAACATAACTCACTATATAATCTCATGCACCTACCTAAAGTTTTGCATAAACTGTGCAAATGCCTCAGTTCTTCCAGCAAGAGGGACAATAATGTTAACGATTGATCTAGAAATATCGACCGTCTCACTCTTCACTTTCATGAGGGGTCCAAAAGGTCGGAACAACGTGACATGTCTGTATTCCATGCCATCCGTCTTCTTATAAAACAGCTCATACTGTGTCCCCTTATCTCTTTCTGTACGATAGTAACCTGGAGAATAAGTCACACAAGTAATTTTTGTAAAGTCAAAGATCTCAGCATTTATATTTCAGAAACACTGTATTTTCCTGAGAACTATAAAGAAGTGAAAAATATAACTTAAGGGATTTTTTTTGATAATCCAAGCAGAAAATCCACAAGTCACACTCACTCTCCTACCTTCTTAAAACAGATCTGAAAAACAGTCACAAATCATCTCCAGATTCCTCTGCTTCTTAGAGATCACAGTAGGTTCTACAGTCCCACAAATAATCTCCAGATTCCTCTGCTTCTTAGAGATCACAGTAGGTTCTACAGTCCCACAGACTTCTCAAATGTGATTAGAGTTGGGTCTTCCCAACCAAAAAGAAATACAGCTATTAGTTATAGAAAACGATGGCTGAAATCTAATATCGCTTCTTCTCAAACTGTTCAGTAAGGACCTTTCCCCGAGCTAGCCCACAGTAATAGCTGAGCTCATCTGGCCAGCAATCAACAAAACAAGCTGTGGGTAGAACAAATGGCACAACAATTCGCTTGAAAAAGCCTGTTAAACCTAAGATGTGCTATCAAAAAAAAACATGTAATAAATACTAGAATGCTTTAAAATTTTCACTGCTGACTGCTAGCTAGTGTTTTCTATCCAGTTAATAAGAAGAGTGGTGTTTCACTATAGCCATGGCCTTCTAAGGACATAGGCAGAACAACTTCTCTGTATAGCTGACAACACCATTTGATAAAACAATACTAGTCCTCTATAATTTGTTACCTACGTAGGGACTTTTTTTTTACAGTAAGGCTCCTAACATGCATAAGAGAACCTACCCCATTCAGAACAAGCATTTCACTTAGCTGACTGCTTTCATTTAAGGACCATCAAGGAAATAAACCATGCCAAACAGCCTCTCCAATTCTACACCATGGAAAAGACCAAGACTCACCAGAGGACTTAGCAATGCAGATGTCAGCACAGCCAATCCTGTATTGATACTACCTCATGCTAACCTGAGAGTAAGCAGTAATGACAGGAAAGATCCTCCTATAGCACTGCTCTATATCCATCCCATCTCAGTACTCCTCGCTCCCATAAGAAAAGCATATTACAGTGAAGAAACATAAGCAAGATTATGAACCGAACAGCTTCCACTCGAGCTTGACACACAGACCATTGTGCAAGTTATGAATCACGGTCTCTCTCTAGCTGGAAAGAGGCCATGAGGATTACTGAGTCTAACTCCTGACTCCATCCATGCAGAGTAACTTAAGAGTTAAACCATATATCTATGAGCATTGTCCAAATGCATCTTGAATGCTGCCAGGGGCCACGACACCTTCCTCCAACGGGGAGCCCATTCCACTGCCTGACCATCCTCTCAGTGAAGAGCCTTTTCCTAACTCCCAACCTGACCCTCCCCTGATGCAGCTCCATGCCGTTCCCTCAGGTTCTGTCACTGTCACCAGAGAGCAGAGATCAGCGCCTGCCTCTCCGGTCCCTGTGAGGAAGCTGTAGGCTGCCATGAGGCCTTCACTCAGTCTCTTCTTCTGTAGGCTGAACAAAGGGACCTCAGCTGCTCCTCATACATCTTGCCCTCCAGACCCTTCATCTTCATAGCTCTCCTTTGGAGAATTTCTAGTGTTTTTATATCTCTCTTACACTGTAAAGCCCAAAACTGCACACAGGAATGCGTATATCTTACCCCAACATTTTCCCCTCTGTATCCCAGACTCCCCTTACCTCCACCTCCTACTCAGTCGCCTAGAGTCATTTCCCTAAACCCTTTCATGGTTGTCTACTCATTTCCCTTCTCAAACCAAATCCAGTTCCATTCACCAATTTCCCATCCTGCTGCCATCATTTTGTATCCACCCAACAGCCTCTTTTACAGCAAACCTCCCGTTCAGGATTTAACACTTTGTAACCTGCTTTCTTGCAGGTGTACATGGGCAGAACTCACAGGAACTACGCATTACAACCTCAGAGGGGCTGTGGGAGATGTGGTGTAGCAGAGCAAGCTGGTGCTGTGACTGCAAGTAAATAGTAACTGAATCTAACCTTTCAAGGGTTTTTCAGCTCTTGAACGAAGTTTTGCTAGACACGTTTAAGACAAATAAATCCACACTTATTCCTTTGTGATCACAGAGCTAAAAGAAATGTGCACATTTTAATGCTTAGGAAAAGCACAAGCTTCAAATCAATATTCAGTGACATTAACAAAAAGGGTGTCAACTGTAACAGTGAAAGTCCAGTGTTGACTGTTAGAGATCATAAATCCCTCTGTTGTTTCCCACTTTAGTCTTCTGCTGAGTAGTCAAGCATCGGAACCTGAAAACTGCTTCTTGGATATGGGAACAGCTGATGCACCAGTATTTTCACAACATACTCTTATATGATATGTAGCAAATACATTATACAAGTACTCCTGCGTATAGAGTACTGAATATTATATTCCTTTTTCTAGCATCTGTGTAGCTACATAGAGGTAAAAAGTACACTAAAACTGTAAAATGGAATTTTTAAAAAGCACAGTTGCCAACACCTTATCTTTAATCGAAGGATAAGCTTTCACTGCAGCCTACAACAGAAGGCTGGTACAGGGCAGAATAAAAACTTCTGGATTAAAATAACTTTATAAAGTTACAGTAGTGTTTTGTGAGCCCAATTCTGAGCACTGCCTTGTCAGCATTCAATTGTTGGGCTACAGAATTCCAAACTTTTGGATCTCATCTCACCAGCTCCACAACTTGTTCTAACAGCAAGTATGTGCTGCCAGATTTACTCCCCTTGCTAAGAGCAAACCTCCTTAGATAATCTACTAATTTGAATACTTGTATGGGATTAAAGCTTTTTATGTACAGAAGTCAGAATTGAGACCAGCCAGAAAAAGAACCAACATCTGTTCTACTACTTAGTATGTTCAGTTTAACACCCAGGACTAACTCATTATGTAATGAAAAACTCTCTCACCATCTAACTACCATATTGTGGCTGCCATCCAGAGTAGAGCTCTATAGGCAAAGAAGTAAAAAGCAGCAGAGATAATTTAACAGCTGTTATTCCTGGTCCAAGAAGCTCTACTCACTTTGCAGAGTTCTGTTTCTCAAACAAAATGGATCTTAGGAATATTGGGAATCAAGTGCTATCAAAGCCAAAAGCTGTTCTTCTCTTGCCTTGAATACTGTTACTTGTCTTACAATTACCAAGAAAGTTACTAAGGAAATGTTTGGTCTACAAAATTTAAGATACATCTTGCCTTTTTTTTTAAATATTAAAATTATTAGTCAAAGTTCCCAGGACATCAGCCAATTTCTAGTCTTAGAATATACTAAAGGGGGTATATGCATGATAAACAGTCCAGGACAGCAAGGATTCCCAAAGAGTTTCAACTTGGAGCTTGCAGCATTGGAATAAAAAAAATTTTATGCGCAGAGGACATTTTGGATGGAGAATGTTTCCTCAAGTTTCAGATCTATCGAATTTCTGGACTTTGCTCTGATCCAGCTGCTAATCCAAAAGCAAGAGGAGCGAGCCTGAACAGCACTCAGATTCTGATAGTCACTCGGTAGCAAGACCTTTATTAGACACTAACAAAATGCTAATTAACTTCTGAAAATAAGGTAAAGCCTCTATTTCCCAAGAATTATTTTTAAATGGCTATTCAACAGAGTATCTTTTAATCTAATGGGACTCCACATAAACTTCGCTGCTTTAGGTAGGATGCATTACATTGGACAGTAAGAGACCAGATGTTCCTGAGAGCTTGCAGAGTTTTGCATCACTATTCAAGATTTAAATACCACAGAATTCTGAAGAAAGTGGGTGGACAGAAGTAATACAATTATGTTCCTCTTCTCTTACTCATCCCCTGCTCTTAATATTATTGAGTATTGGATCTCAAATTTCCTGTTTTTAAATACGAAGAGCATTTCTTCATGCAAAGGGAATAACGTACTCCTTCTCATACCCTTTAGAGTTTAAAGGCCTAAGAGGAATACTTAGAAAAGGACTTTGACACAAGTTTTCTGAAGTTGCTGTTTCAGAAACAAGTTTTTTTTTTTTTGTCAGATCTTTTTCTGTTAATATGAGAATTCTACAGGTTTCATTAGGGGTTTTGTCACAACAAGAAGGATTAAAAAAAATTAAAGCTCTACCAATCTGAGAAATTCGCTGTTTTGCTTTTCAAAAGAAATCAGTTGAGCTTTCTGCAGAATTATTTCTAGCTTTCAGAAACTACCTTTAAAGTTACAATGTATTTTATTTATTTATTTGATTTTAAGCTTCACATTATTGCTCTAAGTCTGTCAATAGTCACAGAACTGTTGTAGCAACTTTGCCTAAGCACAGAGGGAAAAACAACACCAACAAGAAAGTTACCATTCATCAGCATGTATGTCGATATTTTTTTGGCCTAGAATAGAAGTAGATTTCAACTGCCACATATTGAGAATTGTATTTTTTCAATGAATTTTTTTTTATGAAATATCTATTTACAAAATACATACATTTAAATAGGCAGAAGGTAGAATAAGTTCAAATTCATGCCTGAGTCTTTCATCTGACAAGCAATTCCAATGTAGAGTGAATCCTAAAATAAAGGAAAAATCTTGTTCATTTTTATAAATCAAGACAGTGATATTCCATTGACTGGGCCTCAAAGACTATGCAAGTGAACTGCTCCTCCATCTGGACTGCCACAAGTCCATGGGACCAGATGGGATCCACCCGAGGGTGCTGAGGGAGCTGGCAGAGGTGATTGCCAAGCCGCTTTCTACCATCTATCAGCATTCCTGGTTATCTGGAGAGGTCCCAGAAGATTGGAGGCTTGCCGATGTGACTCCTATCTATAAGAAAGGCTGTAAGGAAGATCCGGGGAACTACAGGCCTGTCAGCCTGACCTCGGTATCAGGGAAAGTTATGGAACAGATCATCTTGGTGGAGATCACACGGCATGTGCATGGCAACCAGGGGATCAGGCCCAGCCAGCACGGGTTCACGAAAGGCAGGTCGTGCTTGTCCAACCTCATCTCCTTCTATGACTGGGTGACCAGACTGGTAGATGAGGGAAAGGCTGTTGATGTAGTCTACCTAGACTTCAGCAAAGCCTTTGACATGGTCTCCCACAG
>WBMW01006085.1:396168-415268 GCA_013396635.1 Penelope pileata
GCTGAGGGAGCTGGGATTGTTTAGTCTGGAGAAGAGAAGGCTCAGGGGAGACCTCATCGCCCTCTACAACTTCCTGAAGGGAGGTTGTGGTGAGGAGGGGGTCGGCCTCTTCTCCCAGATAACTACTGACAGGACGAGAGGGAATGGCCACAAGTTGCGCCAGGGAAGATTTAGACTGGATATAAGGAAAAACCTGTTCTCTGAAAGAGTGGTCAGGCACTGGAATGGCCTGCCTAGGGAGGTGGTGGAGTCACCGTCCCCGCCGCTGTTCAAGAAGCGTCTGGATGAGGTGCTAAGGGATATGATTTAGTAGCTTAGGGGGTAGGGATGGTGATAGGAGGACGGTTGGACTAGATGATCTTGTAGGTCCTTTCCAATCTTGTGTTTCTATGATTCTATGAAGAGGAAGAACAGCTACGTACACTGTGGTTATGATGAGATACTGTTAGGCAAAATGGTCTATAAGAAAGAGGAGCAACTCTAAACATCTTTACACAGCCACCAGATTTTGTGACAATTTAGTAATATACTTCAAAGTGCATCCCAGAAGCGGTTATACAGCTCAAAGTTCAGTATTGCATATGTCTAGAAAAAAGCTGAAATAATTCCCAAAACCGAAACTTCCTCCTGCACAGAAAGTTAGATTGTTGAGGTGGAATGTTAGAACACTTTTCCTAGAACAAACATGTCAGGTTTAGTTTAGCTTATGCTCAGGGCGGAATTTTGTGGTTAAGGTTCTATAGATAGATGCATTAGTTTCGAGAAAAACTCCTGCAATTGAAAAGTAAACGAGTGCATCTGTATTAAAATATGATAGCTAGGTATTACCTACTGTAGTATCATAGAACCACTAGGTTGGAAAGGACCTCCAAGAACATCTAAGTCCAATTGTCCTCCTACCACCAATATTTCCCACTAAACTACTAAACCCTTAGCACCTCATCTAGATGTATAGAATCACAGAATCACTACAATCACGTTCTCTCCTCTTCTGCCTCAGGGAAAAAAAAAATGTGTTTCTTCAGTTTAGCCTCCTGTTTCAAACCGCATAAAACCCTAGTCTTAGTCCTAAATAACTTATTTAGAAATATTCTATCAGCAATTGAAGAGACTACAGAAGTAAATGACAAACTATTTGTTTAAAATGAAGTAAACATGAGGAAACTCTCTAAACGAACAATCCTAATTCAGCAATTATGAAGTTGTGCTCTTTCGATTTTTACAGGAACTGTTACGTATTTTGGTAGACACAGAGTATGCAATAAAATTTGAACTAGTCAGTTTATGATAACTTAAGGGAACAGTGTTTTGTAAATGGGAAGGTATTAGCCAAGAGACTGACAAGTGAGGTAGCACACAAGAGCCTCAGCCACAGGGCTACAGTGTGAGGGACCTGGAGAATTCCCCACCAACTGGTTCCATTTCTCAGCTCTAAGTCTTGAAACAACAGGAAAAAACAGTTAATACTCAGAAGCAGCTTTTTTTTTTTTCTTGCCCAATGTCTAAATTGGCCAGTATTTTTTTCACATACGCAGAACACCCACACAACCACAGCTTGTCTGAAACAGGACAGTAGTATACATCGCTATAGCTAGCTGCTAACATCCATACAAGCTACAGGACAGAAATATTTTGTTTAAGTATAGGAACTGTAGAAAACGTATGCAGTAGCCTATGCTTGAAAAAACTGCTTTTAAAAGAACAAGAAATTAGTTTAATTTCCAAGAACAACTACAAATATACTGGTGCAAACAGAAGCAGAGGTATGAAATACAATTCTAAAGTCCTAAACCTGCTTGCTTGGGCATCTGCAACCATTAAAGGCAATACACTAACAGAAGTCAGTATCCATTTCAGTACTGGTAAAAACCTAAAGTATAAGCAGGATCTGAAACAAAGGCAGTTGCACACTTAAAAATAGAACAGTAAGACATTGCGAGAATGAACATCTCCAGACAAAATACGGTTTTAAATGAAAATCCTAGTAAGAGCCTAACACTGCACTGGCTGCATTACACTGACACAGTGGATTCTGCATCCAGCCCCATCTTCCTGGGCAAAGGAGAGTCTTGCATTAAACTTTAAAGTCGCTGTTAAAAGCAGATGCTTTTTGAGCTACAGACCAATTACATAATCTTAGCCCGAAATAATCGATTATTTCAAGGCCAACGGTATCTTTCTCCAATGTGTGTTGGCTTAATAGTGCAGACATCAGTACTACTGAGATCCAAAATCCCTTTAGAGCAAAGCTCTCATTTATAGCATGGTCCAGCTTTTTTCTTTTATGGCAGTGTGAACAGTATTTTAGTACTGTAGATCTGTAGATACAGAAATGCAGGTACTAGGGCAGTTGATAACACTCATCTCCACCAGCACTGCATTATACCTTGAAAGCCAAATGGTACAGGAATTATAGCTAATGCTTTTTTTTTTTTTTTTAGCATGCCAGTAGGTATTGAAAGTGCAATTGTTACATCTGTTTCTATAATACATTCTGCAATTGTAGATTTACAAGCATTGGAAGAATTGATGAGAGAATAAGGAAACTGAAACAAGTGCTCATATTCACAGTCCCACATTTCTGTGCAACCTACTTGCATGCTTTTCCCCAATAAACCCAATCCAAGGCTGCTAAGATAGCAGAGCTCATGACTAGTGTACCACGAAGGGTCTCTATAGGACTCCAAATTCTTCAGATGACATGATCAGAACATGTTAGTCTACCAACACTCCCCCTCCAGTATGAGTATGCCAACTCTGTGAGAGTCCAAAGCCTGAATCTTAACTAAAGACGGTATAGAGATGAGTGGAGAAAATACCCTGTACCTTTGTAGCCAAGTAGCTTAACTAGACTGGAACAGGAGAGATGGAATCAGTTTCTCTAGAAGTCTTGCAGCTATTAAAATCAATGAGCAGTTGCATTACAGACTTAAGTGACAACCAGTTCTGAACGCCTCAGTATTTTAGGCGGATAGAGCTTTCCCTGTACACTTCTCATGGAACCCTTCTTGGGAAATGGGTATCTTCCTCCCTCTTCAGAACATAACATAACGAAGCAATATTATTGTCTTCATTGGAAATACAAGTTCTTAGTGTGTAGTTACTGTTCAGGACTATATGTGAGCAGGTGAAAAACCCTAAAAATTCAAACATTAAATGCCTGCTGCGACATTCTGTTAACTGGCTGAAAAATATCTAATAGACATACCTTCTACAAAATCATTTTCACTATACAGCTGCTTCTCTCCTACTCCATCATCATCATCTTGACCATCTTCTTCATCTGGATTATTGATAACTTCTAGACCAGCTTCAATAACTTCCACCAGTTCATCTCGTTTATCCTTTCTAACAGGTTTCTCTTCTGGATGCCGAGTGAGCCCCATCTCCAGCTGGAATACTTTCATGGATGTAAAGCTTTCAAAAGGAATGACACCATATTCACTAGGCAGCTTGGCCCCCACACTCACTTCAGCTTTGTCAATCTGGGAATGAAGGAACTCTAGGAGATCATTTGATGCTTGCTCTTTGGTGCCTTGGTAGTTCATACCATTGACCTTGGGGCTCTTTTTCTCCTGCAGAGTTCTCAATTTATCACTCATTTCCTGAAGCTCTTGCTTTAACTGGGCAATCTGACGTTTCAAACTGGTAGCTCGGTTCTGATAGTGCTCTTCTTGTTCCTGCAAGAGAGCTTGATAGTACTCTTTACCCATGTTTTCACCTATAATGCCAGGTAGGACGTTACTATCCGTTTGTGGGGCACACTCAAGCAAATACATGAGCAAGACTAAACTGAATAGAAAAACAAGGCCCACTAATAGCCAACGGGTCCTGGCTTGAATTACTAATCCTCTTCTGGGCATTCTCATATTATTTCCGTCTCCAAACCAAAATGATAACTTAACTGCTCATGCATTCCTGGGAACATCACCCCAGAGTTTTCAAGTCTTAGGAAGCTGAAGAAAGCATGGCCTTAATTGTTACTGCAAGCTCTGATAAAGCAGCAGATGAGAAATTTTCAAACTCTTCCCTAATCAGGTGTCATGGCAGAGACACAACTGTGAATTTCCTATGTCATCCATGACCATCAATCGTACATTTGGTTGACTCCATGTAATTTGTTTAGGATTTCCTATCCCAGACAAAAAAAACTGCAAAAGGGGAAGAAGGAAGGCACCAGCAAGGAATCATTTTTCCATTTCCTAACAGAAACAGTTAAAGGGTTTTTAGCCTACTTGAAATTCAGTGAAGAAAGCCTACATAAGTCATTTTTTAAGCTTTGCATCTAAAGCATTTCATTTTCCCACTGTGAAAAGAAGTCTACAGTTCAGTAACAGTAATTGTCATTGGCTAGTCTGACATATTCCTCTGGCACTTGAGTATTTTATTCCACTTCTCTCCTCTCCTTGGAATCTGTGGTTTGAGTCAGCAAAATGAAGGCAGAACCTAAAATTAAAAGAAAGGTGCATATTAGAACTACAAAGCAGCTCATCATTTCAAAAACACATGAACAAAGTTATAACATATGGATGCAAAGGATCACAGTGGGAAGGGGCATGAAAATAAGACAAAACATTCTTTCCATTGCATCACTCAGTTATTCCCTTTGACAGTGTTCATATCGCTATTTTCCAGACAATCTAATGAAATACATTTTTCACATAGCTACCTATGAGCTAGTTAAAGCAATAATGGTTCCTCTAGTCCCATCAAGTTTTAACACCCCCATTCCTTTTCTTCTTCCTGTGGGAAGAAAAAAAAAACAGAAAACATGCCCTTCCTCCTCACTTTAAAAAAAAAAAAAAAAAAAGAATCCAAGAGCTATTTTGAAGCAGCAGCAGCAATTTGTATTTCCATTGCTTTAACTTAAGTAAATATCTTTTAGGGAACAATTATTCACTCATGAATAAACTATTACAGACAAATATCAAAGTTCACAGAAGCATCATTTCCAATTAAAGCAAACTCAACAGAATTTGGATTTCAAATCTGGATTCAAGTGAAGAAAGGGAGCCTCAGACACTCAGTTCACCACCATTTCTACCACTGATTTTAAGATAGGCAGAGTAAAGAGGCACTGGCATTCTGAATTGGTCATCCCCTTACAGCAGTGAGGAAAAGACCCATGAAAAGGTCACAGTTACCTAAGATGGGGATACCAAAAATGATGGTCAACAAAACAGTCCGCGGGCCTACTTCAGTGAAACCATGAAGAGGTAAAAGGGAAGGATAAAGCAGAAAGTAAGCTCAATGCATGTTAATCTAAAGCTAACAAAATACTCCTCTGTTTAAAACTCAGTTGTAGAAAGTAAATGAAGCTGATTAAAACTTATCCAAGGAATCTATTAGCTCTGCATCCATTTGACTGTGTTGTATAATTGCCTGGGGGAAAGCCTGGAACTTGAATAACTTCAGTGTAGTTTCAATATGCTCATGAAATGAAAATTGCTCATTCCAATAGTTTACATACATCAGTTGACCAGACTGCTATCTAATGCTGACATCAGCCAGAAAGCCTGCCTTATACTACTGAAAACAAAGCCACTGCCACAACACACTTGATGTGTGCGTTATACTGTGGATTGCATCCTTGCAACATTCCTGATGTGCCCTTGCAATATTTCTCCCCTCCCACTTGGCTTCCAGCACTAGGAGAGCGCTACAGTGAGTACCAGGTACCATGCATCAGTGCATCATGATATTCAGCAACATCATTTGCAAGGAAGATCCAATAACAAAACCTGAAAGATTAAATAATTTATACCACCAACACCAATGCTGGTGACAGCTGATCCTAAATTTGCATGCATATCATACACACCAGATCTTGCAAGAGCTTCACACTTGTAGCTATCCAGATGAAGCCTACAGGACTGCTTGAAACCATTATAATATTTCTAGTGCTTGAATCTCTGCCTATGACCCAGTTTAAGTACCAATTAGATTCTTTACATGGAGACTTTGCGTACAGCAGCTTAAAAGCAATAGTTACTTGAAAGTGAAGATTTTTGTACCCGTGATGCTACCAGATACTGGCACAAAATACATAACAGTTATGCCAGCTGAACTCTACAAGGCATCCTTTTAGTCTCAGTAAGTCAGAAGTTAGTCACTCCTCCCTGAACACATAATACAGATGCACGTTACATGTGTATACATGCTGCATCAACACTGCACATATCCTCAGACTGAGGACCAGGGTCCACATGCAGTGAGCCAAGGGAGACAGGAGAAAAAAAAGTCTACAGGCTAAAACTAGTTAACAGAAGTGATGCAATATCATCCCAAGCTTTCTTTAGTGCATAAAGCATCATACAGGCAACTTGGTACATTTCCCCCTGCATTCTTATCCTGTTAGAAAGCAAGAGGTGAAGCCGCAACGAATAACACGAAGAACCACGTATTTCTCTAAATCCACATAAACGCTAGACTGCAGCTAGGCCATTCCATGCAGAAGCTGGGACATGTGAGATCAGTCAAGGCATACTGGAAAAATGATCAAACTATCCGATTCACATAAAACACGGACAATTTTTTTTTAACTATTTTAGTGCACAGTCTTATTACCGCTGTCGAGAACAATAGCTTTTTTGCATCATCGTATGCGCAAACATAGCTACTCTACCATCACCACAATCAGCTTTTCAAACTAAGAGATGCTTTTGGCACCAGGAACAAGAGAGGAAACAAGGCTAAGTATTAACAGCTCAGTAGAATGTGAAGAGCACTTTGCATTTCTCCCCTGCATTTCTCCACATTTTCATATGATAATTAAAGAAAATGAAAGCATGCACCAGAAATCAGGGACTATTATTTTTAGTGAAGAGATTGTGTTAATAGATTTGGGCTGCTGCTGTATAGCTTGATGATGGTCAGGCAGCTGCAAACCACTGCTGGATTCGGTTTATCACAACCTCTAGTTCAGAATCACTTCAGTCCTGAAGCCTCCTATTCCATGGGTTGTTATTAAGTGACACAGAAAAACCCCCAGAGCTGAGGCATTAGCATATGAGGCCTTTACTCAGTTCTCTGACCTATCAATAAATTGTTTTGTGTTCAATTCTGGTGAACCGCTATGTTTCTTTAGGTCTTATTCTTCTCTTAGAAGCAAATGAAAACAGACTGCCTGATGTGGTGTCAGGAGGACAAAGTGTACTAGGGGATTAAGGCTCCCTCAGACAACAGCAAGGGACCATGAAAGAGCAACTCTGTTCTTAATTAGTTTCCTCACTCTGATCAAATATACATCATTATGGCAGACATGGATTAAGAAAAGTCAGCATGCCAACACAGACCAGCCATTTCCATTGCATCATCAACCCAAGAACAAAAGATTACAAGTAACTGCAAATTTCTGAGCCTTACCTGCTGGCACTACAGGACTCTTTTATGGAACACTGCCTTCAGGGGTACTTACAGCAGAGAAACAACAAACCCCTTTCTGCCGCAGCAGAAAGTACACGTGGTCAGCTGTAGAGACCTCACTGACACTTTTCCTTCTAGGCTCTAATTATCCCTCATTAGTTGAAACCCTCTTCTAATGAGCTAGTGACAATCTTATTAAGACAACAGCCTTGTGCATAGAGATACACCTTGCCTATTTAACTCAGACGTTTTTAGAGCAACACTAAAGAATCAGCATTTTTCGCACTACCACTTTTCCTGTGGCCTTTGAAGACAAGGAATATCTGTGCTACTGGTTATGTTGAACACTCATTTTAAATTGCACGTGGAGAGCTGAAGGTGCAAGTCAGTTTGCTACAGTGGAGACTGCGCCAATTTGGACGTCCTTATCTTTATTTTTCCTGTATCACTTCTGCTGAAAGAATCAAGTGAGTCAGAGATTTTCCCCACAAAGGGCTTGAATTTTTCTCATTTATTACCTTCAAGTGTGCTGTCTGTTGAAAAGGCTCCAAAGATCAAAGAGCTACCAGTGAGAAACAGGACCAAGAACTTCCCCCCACCGCGTCTTCCTGTACTTGTTCTATGCGTAACAGAGGATTCACACAGTAACACCTTCACCGTAAAGCACCATCCCCATGAACAGCACCCTGAAGTAGAGTGGTAAAGTTCTCATTTATCCTTGATAGCACATTTCTTAAGCAGCTTACAGTGTAGCCTGAAAAAAAACAAAAACCCACACACCACTCCTATCATCTAGCATTCTCAAGGAGTAAAAGAAGCCAGTTAAAACTCTTAATCCAACATTCCTCCAGAACTGTGAAGTTTACAAAACCCTCTTTCTGTATCTTCTCAGAAAAGCACTAGCTCCATGTATTTACAATCCATATTTGAGATGTATGAGGCCTGGCATGGTGCTATTTTAAGAATTTTAGTAATTACTTCCTGTCTGCAGAAGGTTATTACAAGAGAAAGCAGGCTGTGAAAGAAGCCTGTGAGTTAGCAAACACATACAACATCCTAAGTATCTCACTAGAAAAGTTAATTCTGTGTAATATGGTGAATTCTCAAGTCCATAAGAAAGAATAAGGTTATTTGAAAAAGTAATCATGCAGTAGTTCCTGTGATGAGCATTCCACTGTGTAAAGACCAAATTTTAATTGCAGATGTTCGTATTTTGCTTCATTTCAATTCTTCAAAACAGGAATATTTGCATTGCTCCCTATGATCTGAGGCTCATACAATGCTCATGGAGATTTGCAACTTTTCCAGAATCAACTGGTTGTTATTCTTTCTGCATTTCTAGGGCCTTATGTATATTCAACTATGGAAATGTTTGTTCCTTACAAAAGAGCTCATTGATTCTCTAAGCACAAGGGAATAGACCAGCATGCTAATAGAAAATGCTTTTAAATTTGTTTTGATTGTATTAGTACTCTGTTTTGGTTCTTTGCTGCAGAGGATGAGTACTTCTTTAGAAAGAAAGGAACATTCATGCTTAAAGCAGTGAGCTAATTCATTATTCTCTTATTTCACACCAGACTGTACAGACATTCCTCATTTTAACGTGTTCAACATCAGCCACGTCCTCCTCATTCAGCAGGCCCTACCCAGATAGTCAGAGTTTAGCTGCTTGTGAAATTCCAGTTGACTTTCATAATTATTTTGTTTGTAATTTCACCCAGACGCCACAGACATTCACTGCCTGAAAGCCCCTCCACACTCACACACTTCTCTCCTTGGCAAGTTGTACAATGACAACTTGAGGCCCAATATCATCCCCTGAATATTTCATTTTATTCTTTTCTCAGGGAAACCTTTCTCTCACCGTTGCCTGGGAACCTTGAGAAACATTTCACAAGCAGCTATTTTCTCACTTGTTGAAACCAATACAAAGTTTGTCTCTGCTGTCAGAGAATCTCTGCATAAAACCCTAGAATGAAAAACCTCAAACCATACCTTCAGTATGCATAAACACATACCGGGTGCTTTGGCAGCCCACGGAGTTACACAACAAGCCAATGAAGTTGTTCCAAGGCTGTGTTGCACAGTTCTAAGCAATGAAGTACCAAAGTCAGGTTTGCTGCTGTTGAGAATGTTAGTAGAAATGGAAAAGCAAAGAAAATATCAAAGAGGAGTTAAGGGCTACAGTTTTCTGAGCCAAGTGAGAACTAATCTCTATTCTGGTTCTCACCCTCACTGTAACATTGGCTAACTGTAGCCAACCTGTTTTTATCCCACTGGCAGATAGATTTGCTTTCAGCTACAGCTCTGCTCCAGGCCACCCAAACACATTCACTCTGGACAGGAAAAGCTGGAAACCACTGTCCATTTATAGGAAGATATGCAATGAAGAAAGTCAGCAGGAAAGTCAAAATAATCAAGATATATAGACCCCATCAATTCAACAATAAATCATGAAGAATTTGCAAGCAGTGCACACTATAACCACTTCCAATGGACAGAAGCTTATTTTCAACTTTTTGAAAGTTCAGTGCATAATACAGTGTTCCAATCCACCACAACATGCAAGCTAAGTTTAAGCACAGACCTTACACTTTGCTGCTCACATTATCCAGCCAGTATTCAAGTTATTTTATTCTTCCAGTTACCTTGTAGCATTGTCCAAGTATCCCATTAACCATTTGTCCACCTTTCCAGCATTCCTACTGGAAGTCTACAGTACCCTGGCGTGCTCACATGGACAATACTGTATAGGACAAAACCTTTGAGAGCACACACCAGTACTCTTTAAACAGTGCAGGACAGATTCTGCAGAAAGTTGTTTTTCTGACACTGGAGATCCAAACCCAAAGTCCAATCTAACTGAAACCAAAAATTCGTGATCTTGAATTCTCATAAACTTGTCAGCTCCACTTGGTTGATAAATACAAAAAGCGGCTGCATTCAGCCCATTAGCTAATCTACGGACTCCTAGCAGTAGCAGACGCATCACCTCTGTGTTGTTGTAGCAAGTCTCACCCAGCCGCTCACCTGCTAACGATCTGACATAGCACTGAGCTATCAATTTAGCATCTCTGGTATTCACTCAGGGGTGTTTTCTGGTCTCCCTTTAATTTCCTTGCTACAAACTCCCACTGGCAAGCAGTGGCAAAGCCAGCATCCCACAGGGCAGGGGAAGGATGACAAATGCCCACTGATCACTGAAGAGGATCTTGCTTCATTTTTAATTCAAGAGGAGGAAAAAATCCAACACCCAGACAACACATGCTACTGTATACTTTACAAAAAGCCTGTAATTAATTATCAAATGCTCAATCATATCTGCAATAGCTAACCTCAGACATTTGTTTAGTTCCTAAATAGAACTAAACTGTCATACACTTTTACAACTGACTCAAGACAGCAGAGAAAAAAATCACATCTGTGAGGTACCTGTCCTCCACCACACACTCATTCCTCAGAACATATCAGGATGCCAATCCAACAGTGTCAGTTCTCAGCGCTATACCTTAAGTAGCAGAGAGAGCAAGCAGAAGATAATATCCACCAATCGAGAAATGGTGATGCTCTCACCACAGCAGTCCCTGGAAAACAAATGGTCCTGCTGTCATCCTCCAATGACACAAGAGCTAACCATTTAACCCCACTCGTACGTGACTTGCTATGAAACAAGGAGAAAAGTGGCCTTTTGATAAAGTGGTTTTATCTTCCTCAGGTTAGTGAAGGAAGTGAATTATTTTTGTCCTGGCATCTACTGTTCCTACACAAAATAGAGTTCATTACATAGTTAAAATGAAAGGACAAGGTTATTCGTGTTATTTACTTCATACCTAATTCAAAGTAAGCAATGAGCTTATGAACAGGAGCGCTATTTTGGCTTCAGTGGAAGCCAGAGCAAGCTCATCTGTCTGGAAACTTCTGAATGGAAATGGAAACTTGAAACCCCAACAGCTACATCTTAGCTGAGCTGCTCATTATTGTCCCCATTGTTGAAAATGCCTGGAGATAAAATCAGCTCATAGCTTCTTAACTGTTTTTAATAAAGAGAGGTATCTTGGCAAGAAAACAGTGTCCTACATAATACTAGCTGAAGTGTTTTGTTTAGTTTCCAGATTGTTATTGAATAGGTATCCTGAAGCAAACACTAGCTTCAGCTTCCATAACAAATAAGATTCCTATTTTACGTATCTTTTCCTACAGCCTAAACTATTTAATCTGTGGGCTTTTGCGTTACTATGGGCACTATTCCCCTTTTTAAATTTGGCATAAAAACAAACTTCAAAATAGAGAAGCAAGTCTTCTTCCTCTTATTGAAAGGGAATCATAGGAACCGCAGTACTATGTGACCACCCCTATTTCGCCCGGGTAAAATAGCACTGCCCATGTACTGCACAAGGTACCGCACAAGGTCCACGACCAATTTAACACGCCAGCAAATTGGTCTCCAGTCCTGAAGCACAGCCCACCAGCAGCCTTACTCAAACAGCAGAGTTCAGGTCTGGTCACTGCAGGCTGCCAGTCAGAAACAAAGCACTTTGGAAAGCAGGGCTTGGAAACTCCACACATACTGGCAAAGCTAAGGAAGGGCTGTCTGTCTTCATTTGGAGATAGGTTTCTCGAGTAAGCAAGAGCCATTAAGCATGCCCATAGCAATGCAAGGAAGTCTATCCACATATTGGCTTCACTATAATTTCTCACTGACTTCAGTGCACAGTACAAAAACCGTATTTTACTTCTGATTTTTTTCTAATTACATGCTGAATTGATACCTGCATATTTCACAGACAAGGATTACGCTAGACTGATAATTCTTATTTAAAGTAATAAGTATACAACCAGAAGAAGGCACCAAGGAAACTGTGTATCCAATACTGCAATTTTCTAAAGCACATAATTCTAAAATTTAAAAGGTTACATGTAGAGACATTACCGACTGAAATTCGCCCTTCTTCAAAGTCAATACCTCATAAGAGTGCATGTAACCATGAACACCCAATCGAGGATGAAGGGCCAGTTGCATTACCAGGGAGGATTGCTCAAGCAAGACTAAATCACCTTTTTTTTGCAGCAACTTCAGCTTCTCTTCAAGAATGCACAGTAGCATCTAAGGGAGTAAATGCAGTGAACCCTCCGTGCTCCTTCCAGTAAGATAAAGCAACGGCTGCTGCAAGGAGTACAAATAAAACCCAGGACACGCAGTACTCTTCAAAAAAGTTAATGCAGTAGAAAATATTTTGCACAGGAAATCAGCCTATTTTAGGAGGAAAAAAACAATTAGACTTAACATGCATAACCTTCCAAGGAACAGTAAAACACTCCTAAGATGTTGTATCACTCTGACATCTAAAAAGGCCCCAGTTAAATACTCGCTCATGCAAGAGGAGCATGCTCCAGCAAATGGAACAGAACTTGAAAAAGTAACTACACCTAACCCGAGTACACAGTATTTGTACAGCACAACTATACTTTTACTGATTCCATTTTCTACGTATTAGAAATAAATTCAAAAATGAAAAGAAACCTCCACAATGACTGAAGTTATTAGTTGTGGGCACAATAAGGGTGACAGGAAATTAGAACAAGAGTTAAGTTGCACCATGGGAAGCTCAGGTTGGATATCAGGAAAAATTTCTTCTCAGAAGGAGTGGCAATGTGTTGGAACAGGCTGCCCTGGGAAGCAGTGGAGTCACTGCCCCTGGAGGTGTTCAAGAAACATGGAGATGTGGCACTGAGGGACATGGTTTAGTGGGCATGGTGGTGATGGGTTGATGGTTGGACAAGATGACCTTGGAGGCCTTTTCCAACCTTACTGATTCTATGATTATATAGCAAGCAAAGAAACAAACAGTTGAAAATGGTGTATTTTGGAAATGTTGTAACCCACCTAACTACGTTCTCAGAATTAAATTTTCTTCTGTTTTCTCACTTCTCTTATTTATCATCGAGTTCTGTATGTACGGAAATCTAGGCACTGTAGTTATGGTAGCACAAGCATAGTAAAAGATAAATATTCCAATTTAAGTAAACTCTTCCACTATTTTTAAAAGGTAGTTGTCATACAAGTTCATACACAGAGGCAGTGGAACACTGCGGGAGGTAAGGAGAGAGGTCATACACTCAGTTCCCTCAGTTGTAAAAGAAATCTGAAGTGTTGTAGAACATACCAGACCCTCTCTGAAGCTCTCAAAGACACTTAACAGGTGGTCACCATACACAGTTTTCTTTTTACCCTACCAAAAGATAAGACTGAAAAGGAAAATCTTCAGCCAGGATTTTCTTTCTGACAGTTACACAGCTAATTAGCTAGCATTAAAAAAAGGTAGACTCAACCATGGGCACTGTTGGATTCTTCCACCTTCAATAATATCATCCTGGTGAGAGCTGTATTTCTGTTTTCACAGAGGTACAAATCCAAGTTATGATTAAGCTGTAGCAGTTAAAGTGAAGATAGTGAGAAGTTAAATTCTCAAGTGCACTTGAATCTTGCTTAAGATGGCTTCTGTTCATATCAGCCTTAAAAGCAGGAACAGCAAGGCACTGATTTAAGTTACATCCTAAGTTTCATTGGAGAACTGAGACTTATAGCACAGGACTTTCAGAATACCTAAAATCTGTTTAAAATACAATTTGATACAGGAATTCTGAGGAAAAAAATTCTACAGCTTGAGGGTTTTTTTTTTTTTTTTTAAATAAATGGCATCAGCTAACTTGAGTTCACATGTAGTATCAAAACAGGGATTGATCACTTGGTGAGTCCTCAGCCCATGGAAGCAGGGCAGGAGGAACATGACCTACAAGTACTCTGAGAAGAGCTCACCATTACAGTAGTAGTTAAGGTTGTGTTTTCAGCACAAGTCAGGCATGAATATGTGACCAGAAATGAAAGCTGGATGCCAAATGATTGAGAAACATCTGGTGCATTCCAGAAACACAGCCAGATGGACTTTCCATCTATCATTTTTCAGTTTGACATTATAACTGAGGAGAAAGTTACTCTTAGAGGAGTTGAAGCAGAGAAGCTAACAGCTTGTCAGAGCTATTTATCTTGATATTCTTTTTCTAAGGCATCTTGCATTGGAAAAAGATGTTGGTATGAAAAACAAATCTCTCTCAGCACTTCATGTTACCCTGGCTCCATCTCTTCTTGTTTTTCATAAAACTCAGGCCACCTTCTCTCCTCTTCTGTTCAGGAAGAGATGGCTGTCAGCTGGGGGAGAGGCGCCGGGAGCTTCTCAGCCCCTCAGGTTTCTGCAGGTTCCTTCTGCCATTCCTTCATCATGCTGATACCTTGCAATTGGTTTTGATTCACAGTGGGGAAAGTTGTTACTACAGACACTTATCACAAAGTGTTTATTCAAAGTGACATTTGACACATGGTACTACTGGCAACAACTTATGCTATTTAAACACTTAACCTTGTTAACTTCTCTGCTGTTTCCTTCAGACAGTGACTTAAATCCTTATCACTTTTTCTCTTCTTTATCCAGCAAAGGAGACTGCGAGAGGCTCAGGTGCTTACACAACTCAGGAGCAACACTGAAAGGTTAAATAGGGAAAAATTCAAAGTCACTGGATTATATCTAAGAGTCAAAAAAAAAAAAAAACCTGCAGGAAATAGGGCTCAATAGCAGCTGCCAGCAGAATCTAGCAGAGCGTTCCGGATGCCCAGCCTCAGACCCACTGCAGGCTCTGTCCCCAGCGTGCCCAGCGCAGCCTCCAGCTCCGCGCACTGCCAGCCAGCTCTCCAGAAGCCTTCTGTGCATCGGGAGCTCACGGATCACAGGAAAGATGCGCTGCACCGTTACCACTCAGCAGGCTTCATTCCCACTCTAACAAAGCATCGGCAGCAGAACGATGCGAGCCCTCTGCTGCCCGCAGCGTACAGCGTCCTATCGCTCCTGACACCACTACCTGGGGAAACCTCTCGGGGACGGCACAAGCGCTACCACAACTCGCCTGAAAGCTGCCACCCAGCCACTCTTCTGGGACAGATTTCACTTCACAGAAGCTAATCAGCTATCCCTCCATATCACTCCAGACCCCAACAATGTTCACAGTCAGCATTTTGTATTCTCAGGGAGCGCTCCAAAGCGTGCTTTACTGTACCTCGCTTCCTCTGCTTCAGTGCATTTCCACTGCCTTAGTGCTGCCTGTTGCTTCCCACGCATCAGTGCTCAACACCTGCCCTCCTGCAGCAGGGAAACCCCAACCCATGAACCACCCACCTCTTTCTTCTGTTTCTCTAGAGAACACACACGCAAACCCCAGAGACCTCACAAGGAGCAGCAGAAAGCCTGCCTGGTTAGCTACCTTGTTACAACTAGCTCAGCTACTGAGACAGGATATCCCCAAACGCAGCCCCAGACGCCTACCAACACAATTCCTTGCAGCCCCTCTGTACAACAGCACCTCGGCCACCAGCTTTAAACCCGCACAGCCTCCTGCAGCGGGACACCTGCACACTGGAAGCTGCCTCTCTTACAGCTGGCACCCGAAAAATGATCAGGGTGCTTTTTCCTTGCAAGACTATTTGGGGCAGCCACCCTGACCCCAGACCCTAACATATTAGTACAAAACCAGCATAGCTTCACACAGGGCTTTTGGAAGGTGCCCTACAGTTTTGATCCTTTATGAAGCGCTGATCTACTGTCTTGCTAAAAAAGCATGATTAATAATGCAGCCACACTGACCTCGGTTTCAGGCCAACGTTAAATACAAGAAGCCAGTATCTGCATAGGGATCAAGCTGCTTAGCAATTTCACTTGGAACATATTTCCCATGTGCAAGCAATGCACTTCCAGGTTTACCTTTAGCTCCCAGCTGTTATTCCACCTCTGTACAACCCAACTGCTGCCCAGCTCAGCAGGAGGACTAACCCCTCCAACAGCCACTGAGTGCAGGGCAGGACCCACCTCCAGGCAACTCAGTAACCCTGACAGCACTTCACCTCTGTTCTACAACTGAAATATCAATTTCATTTAAAAGAAGCTCCATGCAATAAAGCCAGAGGAAGAACACTGAAACCACTTACCGTTTTTGGAAGAAGTCCCAAGTGTCTGCCCACCCAACCCTCCCAGTGTCAGTCCAACCACCGCTGCTGCCAAAGAACACCGCACAACTCCGCACACCACGCCTTCATCAGCCACCTGCTGTGTACTTGCTCTCAAATGCAAAAATCTTTATCCCTCCATCTCTTGGAAGAACCCGTTGGTGACTCGGGTCCCTTCTTGCCATAACAGAGAAGTTAACAGCATACCAAGCACAGACACCTGCATGCATGCTGGCCTCTGGGTGCTGTCTGGACAGCTGCCCCAGACAGAAGCCCCAGTACCATGAAGGAAACAGAACCCCTTCCAGAAGCTGCTTCACCAGTGAAATACTACTGTTCAATGTGAAGGAGGAAAGAAGGGAAAGAAAGAGACAGACAAGCCCTTCAGCACCCACCCACTTCACCAGCGAAGGAGCAGTGCTTCATACGAAGGAGGAAGAAGGTGAACCAACAGCTTGTCAGCACCAGCACAGCTGCCAGCAACACAAACCCGCGGTGCGCCCTGAGGCACCGAGCAGCACAGAGCACAGCACGGGGCAGGGCCAGAGCTCCGCAGGAGCACAGCGGGGCTGAGACGTGGCAAGGACAGAGCTGGGCACAGTGCTGGGAGGGACCCGTGCCACGGGCAGATGTCAGGGAGCAAGCACGCCATCCCTGGAGGCGTTTCTGATTTCACTTGGAGATTAATAAGGCAGGAAGTGGCTAGATAGCGTACGCACAAGATATCCTCAAATGATAGCTTCCACGCTGAAAATCTTATCGCTCCTTGATCACATACACGTTATTCCCACCAAGCTCCACCCTGAGAAAGCTGTCAGGCAAGCATCGCTGCCAGCCTTACAGCGAATGAAACAGACACAGCACGGACAGCAGTGCCAACACAACACGCTGCTCGTGCCATCTCCCCGCACCGTATTTCCAGAGCAGCAAATCTTGCAGCACTAGCAAAACAAGCTCATTTCCCTTTTCCCTTGAGCATCTGATCTTTAGTGACTACACACAGCTTCCACTGACCATCTAGTTACTCTTATCTAAAAATAAGTTCTCAGTACAACCAGTTTAGGCCACAGAAGGTGTAAGACACCCGAGAACTATTAAGCTACCTGATCTGTCTACATTTTTTATTGTACACAAGATACGAGCAGCCCTGCTTCCAAGGCAGCTAAAACAGGGTTAGATGGCAGCAGCAGATCGATGCAGCTAAAGGCCTCACGCAGCATCCTGTGCCAACCCCTTTGCACCTAAGGGCACTCGTGACAAGGGGAACCACAACTTGCTGTACCGTTCCTAAATTTCTTAAGAATTAGCTCACAAAATAGAAGAACATAAAGTCAATTTACACTTCCAGACCTGAATAAACAATAATATTTGTGGCAGCATGGGGATTTTCTTTTTTTATTTTTTTTTATTTTTACACATCATTCAAAATGAAACTGTCCTGGCAAACAGAAGTGCACTCCTGCAACTTCACCTCACAAGCTGCAGCTGTAACTCAGGAGCAACGCTATATTCCTGCTACCCCACAAAAGCATTACATTTCTTTGCGAACACCTTGTAATTCATGATTTCATTTTCCACACTTCCAGCACCAACCTTGCAAAAACATAAGTGCATAGTTGAAGCACAGAAGTTATAAACAAAACAAAAAACCACTACACTTTTGAAATGTTTGTTCTTCACTGTGCCCTTTGAAAGCTGTTTTTTCTATAAAAGATCCCCACCCCAAAAAAATCACATCTTGTACTTGAAGCCCTTGTCTTTCCCATTTTACTTCTCCAGAACCAGGATTATGGTCTCTCCCTGTATGTTTTTTCTGGAGGGCGAGTCCTCAAGGAGAGCAGAGGACAGATGAGCAAACTGAAAGCAGAGCATACATCAGTTCCAACACCACCCAAATGCTTATCCCAAGCCCGAGCATCACCCCACCTCCACAGCCCTGCTTCAGCATTATTTAGCAAGAAAATATGCAAGTCATGAAGCTTGCTACATAATGACAGAGTTAGGAAAAATATTGTGCAACTCAGTAAAAACACAAAACCGGCATTGTATTTCCCGCCCTCTCCCTCCCCCAAGTACACTTTTTTAATACGAAGGTTCATGTCATTTTGGCAGTCCATTTCACAGAGGTCGCCTGAACACTCTGACAAGGAAGGGAACAGCAGACTGGGGCAGGAATCATGGCACCCGAGACGGGGGGAGTTTTCCTGGCAGCCGGCCAGGGCTGCTCCTTGTCTCACCGTGCCCTCCAATGACATTGCTCACTCACGTGAAGACCCATACCCCAGCGCTGGAATTCAAAAGCAAAGAACTTAAATTCAAGAATAACTTAATGCAACTTCTACCATGATGCAGCAGCCTTAATGACGGGTTTGGTTTCTCTGTTTATTCTTTTTTTTTTTTTAATTTTAAAAAAAAAAAAAAAAAAAACCGAGAGACAGACTACGGAAGAGGACTTGAATGCAGAAAGTTCACAGTCAGCATTTCCAAGAAGGTAGAGAAAGGTTTCATTTTCTTATCTCTTTCCTGTACAACAGCCTAAGGGCGAGATGTCAAAACAAATAATATGGAGAAAACAGAAGTTTCCAGCAGATCATTCCACCCACAGTGCTGCAGCCCTTTTACCAGCTTCTTGCTTTTGTTCCACTTCCCCCACTCCAGAGCACTTCCACCCAAAACGCTCAGCTCA
>WBMW01006085.1:416850-491101 GCA_013396635.1 Penelope pileata
AAAAAAAAAAAAAAAAAGAAGCCTGAGAAGGACACTGAAACAGAGTCATGGGATCAAGGAGGGAAAGAACTATTCAAGCTCAAGAGATCTTAATCACACACAAGTTTTTGCGGGCTTCCTCCAGGAACAGCCAAGCCAAACAATTCCCATTTGTGTGACAAGGTCCTATGCTGAAGCAGTGCTGTGTTCTGCGTCCCACTCCCTGCTCACTGATGGCAGAGCACAGGGCACTGTAGCAACACCCAGTGCATGTCTGCGGGTGCTCACGGTGCAGAGCTACAGGCGAGGGGCTCCCACACACCCGCAGGGCATCACCGAGCTGCAGCTCACAGCACCGGCCCCTCCTGATAGCCTCTGGGAGCGCCTCCAGGCTGCTGCCCCACGGTGCCCGGGGACTTGCTCTAGCTAATAAAGGGAGGCCACAAGTTTCCTTCCATCGCACTGAAGGGGAATGGCAACTTCCAGCAGGCGCAAGCTGGGAAGGAGGAAACAGCCTTTCTTACTCAGGGGCCCTGGCACCTACCATCCTGAGACAAAAAAAAAAGAAAAATGGTGTTTATGGCATGACCTTGGCTTGAGACACTTGCTCTGCACTAAGACAGCCTCGCTGTATCACCGCTCTGCCGCGTTCCCAGCACAGCACGCAGCACCACACACTGCTCTGCCCACCAGCTCCACGGAACACAGCTGTGTCTCAATTCCCGCCTGACAGAGGGCTCGGAAAACAAGAAGAGAAGCCAGTCAAGAAGCTACAGAACCACAGAGCAACACTAGTGAAGCAAACCTATGCTACACATCACACAACGCATGCAGTATAGTTTAACCTTTTGTACGCTCAGCCTTAAGAGCTATCTCACAGACTGCAACCCCTGCTGCTCTGCGCCCCTGTGAGGGGCGAGCTGCTTCCAGGCTTCACACGCCGCTAACAGCGATGCTGTACTGCCTGCAGCCGTGCAGCAGCTCCCGCCGCCCAGCTCCCGGCACGGCGCTCCCCGAGCGGGGCCGGACACGCAGCGCGCACAGGCGGCAGCCGCACAGCCCCAGCGCTGCGCTGGGCCGCCCGAGGGCCCCTCCTCATCGCCCCTTCCACCTCCGGAGGGCGGAGGCGGCCCGGCGCTCTGGGGGCAGCCCGCACAACGGAAACACGAGCACGAGGAGAACGAGTCATTAATTTTATTGTGCAGAGAAGGCGAAGATAAAGCTCAATTAGGTCCCTAAGGCCCCCGGTGCGATGCAGATTACCAGGAGCCCAGATAGCAGAGATACGATCCGCTACCGCCCGCTGCGGAGCGGGCAGGGCACGGCTCCCGCCCCGCACAGCCCCGGCCCGACCCCGACAGCAGCCCGGGCACGGCCTCCACAGCGAGCGGCCGGGCCGGAGCCAGCAGAGGGGAACGGCAGAGGCGGGCGAAGGCCGCCCGGAGGATGCCGCGGGCAGAGGGGGGACGAGGCGCGGGGCGACCGTACTCACCCGCGGGCCCCGCCGCCGCGCAGCCGCCGCACTTCCTGTGCGCTAGGAAATGAGCGGGGGGGGCGGCTCCCGGCCGCCCTTAAAGGGGCTGGCGGCGGCCCCCGCCCGCCTAGGGGGCGGTCCCGGCCGCGGCCGCTCGGCGGGGGCGCCCTTGCGCCGCACGTGGGGGCAGCGCGCTGCCCCCAGGAGCTGCCGCGGGGGTCGCTGGGCGCGAGGAGAGCGGCGGCGCCGGATCGGAGCCTGCGCCCGGGCCCGTTCTCCTCAGATCGCAAGGCTCAAGGCACGTTAGGCCTTGGTACAAAAAGTGCATGGCCGAGTGCTGATGTTAAGAACTGCATAAATGCACCAGTGTGTCACCATTAACAACCATAGAATCACAGAATCGCAGAGTGGGTTGGGTTGGAAGGACCTTAGGTCCCAACCAGTCCCACCCCCTGCCATAGGCAGGGCTGCCCCCCCAGCTCAGGCTGCCCAGGGCCCACCCAGCCCGGCCCTGAGCACCCCCAGGGATGAGGTACCCACAGCTCTCTGGGCAGCTGTGCCAGGGCCTCACCACCCTCAGAGTAAAGAATTTCCTCCTAACATCTCGTCCTGGTTTCAGCTGGGACAGAGTTGATTTTCTTCATAGTGTCTGGTATGATGCTATGTGCTGGTTTTAGGAGAGAAACAATGTTGATCAAACACCAATGTTTTAGCCTTGCAGAGCATCTCTGTACAGAGCCAAGGACATTTCAGGTTTTCGTTATCTCATACTATCCTGCCAGTGAGGGGCCTGGGGCTCACAAGAAGCTGGGAACGGACAGAACTTCTGCCTGACAGAACAGAAGGGACACCTGACCTAAACTGGCCAAAGGGATATTCCATACCGTAGGACAGTATTGGAAAAAACTGTAAAACTGAGGGGAGTTGGCTTGGGGGGGGATGCTGCTTGGGCATCAGTCAGCGGGTGGTGAGCAATTGCTTTGTGCATCGCTTGTTTTTATATATATACATATATATATCATTACTGTTATTTCTCTTCTCTGTCTTAGTAAATAGTTCTTACCTCAACCTATGGGTTCTGCCATTTTTTCCAACTCTCTCCCCCATCCCACTGGGAGGAGGAGGCTGTGTGTTGTTCAGCTGCTTGCCGGGTTAAACCACAACACATCTAACCTCAGTCTCCCCTCTTTTAGTTTAAAACCATTCCCTCCTTGTCCTGCCGCTGCCTGCCTGTGTGAAAAGTCGGTCTCCCTCCTGTTCCTAAGCTCCCCTTAGGTACTGGAGGGCCACAGTGAGGTCTCCCCGCAGCCTGCTCTCCTCCAGGCTGAACAAGCCCAGCTCCCTCAGCCTGTCTTTACAGGAGAGGTGCCCCAGCCCTCTGAGCTCTCCGTGGCCCTCCTCTGGACCCGCTCCAGCAGCTCCACGTCTTTCTTGTGCTGGGGGCTGCAGAGAGATCTTCTGGGGAGCGCTCCTCTGGGTAGGTTTATTCACCTGCGTGTGTGCACTGCTGTGCCCTGGGCCGCGTACAGCGTGTAGGGACAGTGGCAGACCTGCCACATGCTGGGAGGGGACACCTGGGCAGGGCCCATGTGCAGGCTGCCCGGCCTGCAGGGCTCCCTCAGCCTGCAGGGATCCCCTCAGCCCGCACCATGCGAGGGGAGCAGAGCAGGGCCCTGACTGCGCCGTGGCAGCCATGGCGCGAGGCCTGCCTGGCAGAGCTGCTCTGTGCTCCGTGCCGAACTGTCCCTGCTGCCCTGCGGCCTCTGCGGCTGCTCGCTCTGGGCAGGTACTGTCTCTCCTGCAGTGCAGAGTGCTTGTTCCCAGTGTCTGGAGCACTGCGTAAATGCTGACCCTGTGAGCTGTTGGGCCAGCCATGGAAGCCAGCTGCTCGTAGAGTCCAACAGCAGCACAGCTGCGCTAATTTTTCAAAGGTTTACAGAACTGCACGGTTGTTTTGTAGCCTTTACGGTCAAGATGCAAGATCCGTAACATACAGATTTGATGAGAATTATTTTCCACTTAGTCTTGTGCTTATTTAATTTTTATATTTCTGGAATATTTCATTAGATTCTTTTTTATGTTTCTGCAGAGTTAACTTTTAAGAATGCCAGGTTTGGGATCGTGGGTGCTTTCCAGCCATCTGCATGGAGGGTGTTCTGTATCAACACAAGGTAATGGTAATGTTCTTTCGTATCATATGAAATGTTTCTGGCTCTGTTCATCAAAGATGGATTTGTGTGCGCTACAAAGCAACTAGAGATTTATTCCATAAGGATCCGTGCCCCCACTGACATCGCTGTGCTGGTTCGCCTGCTACTGCCTTAGCGCAGCTGCTCTGAGGGAGGCCCCTCACTCGCCCTCCATGTCAGGGCCTTGGGTGCCCTCGGCAGCAGAGGCTGCCCCCTCTGTCTCGTCACTGGCGTGTCAGGTTCTCTGCCCAGTGTAACACAGAGCAGCCCTTTGTCTTCAGGCGTACCAGAGCTGGTTCTCTCACGAACAGCCACAGGCTCAGCGTACGGCACAGCCTGAGAGAGGGCTGGGTCTTCAAGGCCCTGACCTGCCCAGCCTAGATCCAAGCCCTCAAACAGCCTGAACAAAGAAGGTCTTTCAGAGAATGCCTTAAATAAACTGTGGTTTTAAATAGTCTGGAATGTTCCATGCAGACTGAGAACTCTCTTACTGCTCTTTTCTGTCAGGCCTCACCTCACTGCTGTGTTGCAGCAATGGCTGGGCCGCTTCACGCAGCAAATCAGCGCCCAGGGAAAGCACCTGGCTGAGTGACTTTGCTATCCTTGGAGCTTGTCATGAGGCTGGGTACCTGCTGTTGGGTGTCCATCAACATATCTTCACAAGAGGTTTTAGGTAGTGATTATAAACTGGAAGAGGGTAGATTTAGACTGGATATAAGGAAGAAATTCTTCACTGTGAGGGTGGTGAGACACTGGAACAGGTTGCCCAGAGAAGTTGTGGATGCCCCCTCCCTGGAAGTGTTCAAGGCCAGGCTGGATGGGGCTTTGGGCAACCTGGTCTAGTGGGAGGTGTCCTTGCCCATGGCAGGGGGGTTGGAACAAGATGATCTCTAAGGTCCCTTCCAACCTGAACCATTCTATGATTCTATGATTCATATATGCTTATATGAAACTAGGTAAATGTGGGTTCATTCTTTCATTTTAAACTATATGCAAACGTACTGTTTTAAGTCTGACCTCATGCCAAGTTTCAGTATTGCACACTGGAGATGAGCACTGCCCAGCTTCTGTTTGTGCTCTGTGTAGTGATAAATGGGCAGGATTCTATTAGGTACCCGTGTTATTTTACTGAAACTGGAGACTGCTGAGTTCTGTAGACATAATACTATTTGCAAGTTTGAGAAGATAACAATGGAAATAACTACTGCCTCCAAGCTGATTTCATTAAGTAATACTGTGATGTAGGTCTCAAACAAAGTGTCAGCCCTGTGTCACCCACTGCTCCACCCTGTGGTCCACAGAGCACAACCACACTGAAAATTGTCCTCAGAGCTCAGTGTCCTCCCCAGGTGACCCCTTTCTGCACAGGAGCTGTGTGCTGCTGCGTGGCGAGATCTCTGCAGTGATCTACAGGAGACCGCACACAGAATATTTTTTCTTCTTTAAGAGCTGGTTTCCTTTGTTTTAGAGTTCCTTCATTTCCAGACAACTTTTTTTTTTATTTTTCTTCAGATTGAGAGAAACGAAGAATAGGTTGCTTAAATTCTAGTAATAACAACTTGGGTGTTCATAGTCATCTCTGTATAAGAGGTGAACCACAACAGGAAAAGCTGTTTTTACAGTTGTGTTATGCAGAACTTCCTGACCCTTCTGTTAAAATGGACCATTCCAAGATTAGATATTTCTGTATAATTAAGACCTATGTTTATGCTGACAGATGTTGTAGTTTCTGTTTGGTCTCGGTCTTGCAGGCTTACAGATAAACTCCTGTTGTTTGTTTGTTTCGTGTAATGCAATAAAACATTAGGAAGTGTCTGATTTAAGGCAATTCATTTCAGCCTGGGGATTTTCCTTAGAGAGGTGTTTGCAGACCTCCCAATGTCTGAAAGCAATGTGTTTGTATGGCTGACAGCTTTGCATTTTAGTAAAATGTGATAGGATGATTATTTTAGAGACCTAGTGAGAAACTTCAAAAATGTTTTGCTGAAACTTTGGTAGATGGTGCTCCTAAATTGGCACAGCCAGGGGAAAGGAAGTGGCTGGCAACAGCTGATTTGCAAAGAATAATTTTGTAGAACAGCATTAGCTCCAGACTCTAGTGCTTTTTAGTTTCTGTTTTTTTCTTTGTATTTTTTTTTTAAGCATATGTGTGGGCTGGAGGGGGAGAAACAATAGAAAAAAGAGAGGAGCTGATAGAAAACATGATGCCAAAGTGAAAGAGTAATGCAAATGAGACCAAAGGGGAAAGAAAAAAGAAAAAGCAATCCTTCAACAGTAGATATTTTTGTTCTCTTATCCACTTGAGCTGAAATAAAATGTGCATGTGGAATAAGAAAAATGGTCTCCTATTTTGCCTGAATTATCAGAGCTTTATTTGCCCAACAATAGTCATTAGTTTGCCTTGACACAGGGCTTTTTGTCAAACACCATAGCTCACTCTTGCTGATGGCACAATTCCAGCAACAATTCCACATGAAGCTGCTTTCTTTATGCTTGCTTTAATTGTTGCAAATTATTTATAACAGATATTGACCAATGCAACCAAAAGTTTAGTCATCTCAATTTATATCTTAAGATTGTTGGTTTTGAGCTTTTACTCCAAATTATATTCCATAGCTCCTTTGTCACTGGTCCTGTCCAAATACATCCTGTTGCTGCGGGCTGTGGAGTAAGGGGTCAGGGAAGAGGTAGTTCATTGCAGCAGAATTAACTGATGTCTGGGCTGAGGGTTGCTGAACCCTCCTGCAGGCACTGCATTGTGGCACTGCATTGTGAGCCTCAACCGAGCCCCTGGAAAGCTGGCTTAGTGCTCTTCGTTTGGGCGTGCTCCCTGAGCAGAAAGGACACCATGACTGTTTTAGCATTATTGTGGGGCGCCCATGATGAAAATTAAAGGTGCTTTAAAGATCTGCATATTTTCCTTCACCACTTTAGAGGCTTAAATAATCTCTTGAGTTGTGACAGGTTAAGGAGAGAGAGTGCACGTGTGATATTACTTGGTGCTAACCCACCGGAGTAGTTCACTAGTTGGCAGTCTTCCCGTATTTATTGTTATTGTTCCCTTCATTTTGCATTTGTTTGACATTTTGATTTTGTAAAGCTCAGACTTTTGGCATCTACATCTTTGAATTTTGAAGGACTGCATATGTTTGAATAGTGTTTTGGTATCAAATACATGCTAATTTGTTGGTGCTACGATGTACCAGATTTGCACCCACATCTGTAACATTTATATAATGTTTAGGAAATTAGCTGCTATAGATTGCTTTTTGCTGCTGCTTTGGGATCAGAATTGCTAAATTACTTCCTTTTAGAAATTCCCATTAGAAATTGAGTTTGTACAGACTTGCCGCTGTATCAGCCAACTTTAAATTCGTATATAGTCCTTCCATACATTAAAGCAGACTCATTAATTCTTGTGCTCATGAAAACAGAGGGAGGTTTCTTAATTCTTATTGGAAAAGTTAATCAACACAGTCACAGCTTACTCTGCCTGAAAAAGCTTCCTTCTGGTGAAATTGTTAGTTCTGGTTTCTCCTTTGAGTAGTGACAGTTTGGCAACTGCATAACTGATATATTGAACAAAGTATCGTTGGGATACAGCCACCTCACATAGATATATATAATTCTTTGGACATCCATATACAGTCACCTAACGGTGCTGAGCTCTTTAATCATAGGAAAGGAATTCTAAACCCAGCACTATATGAGAAATGCAGGTTTTTGGTTTGTGCTGCAGAAGAAAAGGAATGAATGAGAATTCCAAACAGTTGTGTTCAGCGCCCAGACTCTGCTCCTCGCTGCAGCCGAAGGCAGTGTGCAGTGGGCCACAGCTGACCATTTTCCTGGCCACACAGCCTTATTTTTTCTGGCAGGCACACAGGCCGTATGCCCAGGCTTCCACTGCTCGTTTGCAGCTCACAAGGATACCGCACCAGAACAACCCGTAATGACATGCGTGGAGCCTGCCAGTACTGACATTCTGCATCCATTTATTTCTGAAGATTCCAAGACACCTTTATTATACGGCTTCTTTCCAGTAACACCAGGAAGGACATTAGGCATTCTTCTAAAAAGTGAGGACAATTGTGTCACAAATATAATAACTACAAAGCAGCTGTGAAACAAGGTCCAAGCAGCTGTATTCTGTGCCTAGAATGGAACACAGATTAGGAGGACTTTGACTAGAAGACATAACAGTCAATATTCTAGAAGTGTGGAATAGTAACCTGTTAAAACTATAAAGTAATACATTTAAAATCATTCCAATTAAAGTACCTTTTAAAATGCAGAGTTCACTGCATAGGATGCAAAAAGAAAAGGTAGTTCATTCTATACAGCAGGCAATATCAGTCACATTTAGAATAAAACAGGATACGTGAAAATAAGATTTAAGCCATACACGCCTTGTCTCAGAAGATAACAGTGCAAATTGTCAGGGTCTCTTCATTGGCTGTGTGGCTGGGTTCCTTTTTGCACTCAAGAATCTGGTGCACCAAAGCTTAGGAGATAAATGTGAAGTATTTACATTAAATACAGCATCTTTACTGTAGAGAGGGAATTGTTTGGGCTTCCTTGATCTGAGATAGTTCATGTTTGATTCAGAATATTCAGTATATCGGTATTTAATATGCTGTACTGAATAATCTGTTGTACTCTCTGTTCCTGTCCAGCAGACAAAAAAAACAAAAACAAAAACAACGCAGCCCTCCATATGAACTAAAACCTGGAGGGGTACTGTATGGAGGTGGTCATCCATGTTGGCAAAGCAGTAAGCAGCTCACACAGAGGAGTTGTTCAGTTCTTTGTACAACAGATGGGATCAGAGACAAAGAAGCTTCTCAGGTGTTCATTTGTCTGTACCACACTAGCTCATTTTTAACAATATCTATCTACTCCAATCTTTATTTATTTTTATTTTTTTTGGCAAGCGTTAGCTACAGGCTTTTCTGTAACCTCCCGCACAACATTTCTGCTCCTCTAGGTCCATGTTTGTTTCTCTTCTTGTCTCTTCTTACTGGTACCGCTCATTGCATGTACATCTTTAAAATGTTCTTAAGTGCAATATTTTTGGTATTTGTAAGCTATTCCTTCATTACCTTCGATCACGCACTCAGTCTCGCCCACGACACGCACAGCAATGCTGCTCGGTTGCTGGGATCAAAGCGATGCTACCGTGCACTTGCTGTTGCAGTGTGCATTGCAGGCCCAGTGTGCCAGGTGCAATACCACACCTTTTCCCTCTGGTCCTGTGGCCCACGTTCAAATCCTGCATGACAAGGTCTTTATCCTATTTTTGAATCCTTGTATAGCACGAAGGAGGATTTGTGCTGTTCATATTAGTGCATTGCAAGGTCCAATAACGCTGCTATGAACAGACCTCTGTTACGTGTTGGCTAATACGCATATGGCTGTTACTGAAATGGCAACTGTTAGAAGTAATCTCTAATTTAAGGCCGAGCTTTTCAAAACATTTCTTTCAAATTTCATAATTTGAAATGGAGACTTCGTTAAGCAACTCAGAATGATTCCATAAAGATTGTTTCTATTTGGTTAAAAAGTTGTCCTTCATGACAACTTATTGCAATCCAATTTCACTACTTTGTGCGTGTAAAAACGGTGATAAATATCCTTCGGTATAAATTAAAATATTCTCAGTATTTTTACAAAAGCCCACATCATCTGTTTCTGCTCAGTATTCAACCAATTGTTACAATTCATTTTAAGAAATAATCTTGGAAGAGCAACGCTGGATGAGATTTTCAACTGCATTTTTTTTTTTAATTTTTATTTATTTTACTAAAACCTTTATAATCACCGTAAACTTAGTACATTTCTATTTGCCGTGTCTGGATCTGGCCACTGCTCAGAGAGCCTCCCCGCAGAGAAAAACCAGTTAAGCGGTTCAATGGTTTCCTGTCTCAAGGCTAGAATCTCTCTCTCAATTATTTATACCCTGTAGCAGAAAGAACCATCCTTGTCTCCCACTGTCAAATCAATCTCTGACACTCCTGAGCAGGAAAAAATTCTTGGAGAACAGTGGACTCTGCTTGCATCTTGCTAGCAGTTTCTTGAAGCTGCGTACGCATTACCAAAAATATATATATATATATGTATATAAATATATATATTTATATATATATATACACACACTGTATGTGATACATATACATATATGTAATGTATGTTACATATTGCATATATATGCAGCTAAACCCAGTCTGGATCTGGTTCCTATCTCTGAAGCTCACATCTCTGATGCAGGAGGTTTATTTTGGCATTTCTAAACCTTCCTTTTGTTGTTGGGACTTTGTTAAAATTAAAAACCCGAAGGTTTCTGGCTAGGGGTGGTCGCCCCTTTCAGACAGCGTCACGTATCAGATGGGTGAGCGGTGGGATCCCAGCGTCAGGAGCACCCGGAGCCTCCCATAAACGTAGCTTTCTGTGGGAGATGTTAACTACAACCCCGCAGAAATTAGGATAATTTTCTGATTTCATAACGACATCATAGCTGTGAATGCATACAGTCCCCCACCAGCGCTGTTCACCAGCCGCGCTCCGTTCGCTCGGTAGCTCCTCACCCTATCTTACCATCAGAGGTGCCTGGACATCAGTTCTGCCGTTCAGGTCAGGACCTCCGTAATGTCTCTGCATACAAACTGTGGTTTATGTCAAGGAGCAATCCCAGGGAAGATACACTGGTGGCTGAAACTTTAACTGAAAAGTAAGCAGTACCTCACGTGCCCCAACAAGTGCTGTGTTTCCAGTCTGTAAGACCGCACTCCACCTTATCTGACGGTGCACGCTGAACGGCCGATTACCTCTGTTACACGGCGTACGTACTTATGCTTCCCTGCGAGCCCTGAGCCAATAAACCCTGCTGCCTGGCCCTGCTGTGTCACTGTGCCCGGGGGCCAGGACATCTGTCCCCTGCCTCCTCCGCCCAGCTGGCAGCCTGTCCGTGCTCCAGCTTCAAGCCAGGGAGCCCAGCCTGCAGAGCGTGCGTTAAGGAGGGGCTCCCTCTCTTCTCACCATCTCAGATCCTTTTGTCCTTGCGGTCTGCAGCACATGGAAACCTCTCCTGGGGCAAGTCCTTGTTCCTCCCCAGATAAAGCAGTCGTGGGGTGAGAGCAGAGAAGAAAAAGGGAGAGGCCGCCCATCCGTATTCTCTGCAGTTATCTGCTGACCTCTTGTCCAAAAAATGTAGTGCTACTGTGGTAGACAGTAATTCCACAACTACTTTCAGCACCAGTGTTGTGAAAGACTGAAATCATACATCCCTGCAGCATTTGATAATAAATTATTTTGCAAAGAAAATTCTCAAACTAGGGCTGTAGATATAATAGTTTACATTTTCTTCTGTCCTTCACTTACACATTCTGAAATAGGCAAAAACCTCGTGTCACTACAAAGAACAGAAGACATGTTTGCCAGCAGGGCAGCTCTATTTTTCTTTTTGAGAAATGCCAACACATTTGTAAAGATAAGAAATAATCACAGTACCTGTTAATGACAATCCCTTGCAGAGAGGGTGAGAAAATGATAGAACACTTTTTTTTTTTTTTTGCACAAGTCTTTACACTTTATTTGTATGTCTCCCTGTAACTACAGGAGGACATTTACAGAAAATGCTAGGCTGCAGTGACTTTACAGGGAGACTTCTGGGAGATGCAGGGCTGACTGCGCCTGCCCCTGAACTACAGACAGCGGCGGCGGCTGCCTCCGCCCCCTACGCACCCTGTACAGCACTGCAGCAGCGCGCAGACCTGCTCAGTGACTCCAGCCATGCAGGTCGTGGCGCCTTCCCCTAGATGGTGAAACCAGCATCTTTATACTAGATTTGATATATTGAGCCAGAATTTGCCCCTTGGCTATGCTTTCTCTCCATGAAAATCAGCAGAGGTTTATCAGGGACATAATCGGAGGGGACGGGTCAAAACTGCTTTTTGAAATCCCAATCCATTTTAATATTTGGGGGCAAATAAAATCATTAAATAGAAACACCTACTGTAGGCATCACTATTTATTCAAAATATGCATATTGCTTGCTCTCAGTGTAGTGGTTTGGACCTCTACAAATTTCTGTGCTTGGTTAAGCGGAACATTTTTTCTTGTTACAAGGTAAAAACGCACTTAAATCAGTTACCTTGTATGTTAATGTACATTTGCTTTTATCTGAAAGGATATAATCAAACTCTCTCAGTCTGATACCCACTAACATCATTTTGTCAGATTGCTGAAGTCACTAATTTCTTTTAACTACCTTACATTCACGCACTTGCATTCTTTTCTCTAACACAGAAACGTGGAGTTATTTCTTGAGATGGGAAGTGCAGCTGCGCTGCTCTTACACTGTGCGTACCACTGCCCATTGGCCTGTAGTGCTGGGGAAACATCTTCCAGGTGAGGTGAAGTTGAATTACAATGAAATGAACCTCGCTAGCCCTAAGGAAGGAGATAATTACTTCAGGTGAAGTACAGGGAAGTGTAGTTGCTTGTTGTCAGCCAGGCAGAACAATTATGCTTAATTTCAGAACATGATCAGCAAAACAAACTTTCGTAGCAGCTTAAAAGAATATATTTTTCGCAAGAAATTTGTTGTATTAAGATCCCATGCAACCCTTTATAAAACATAGCAACATCAACAAATACACCATGAAGAGAGGAACCAGTCATCTTCATGAAATGCCTTAGGAATATAGAGACACGTCTGTTGTACCTGGAAGACACGAGTCACTGACCTGCAGGATTAGAAATGGGAAACAAATACAAAACACAGCTTCCATGAACAACTCCTCTAACTCATCTTTACTGAAAAACTTCATAAATCCTGAAAAATAGTTAATGCACTGTCACTTCTGGGTATTCTGGGTGTATTAGAGATGTATTTGTGCTTACCAGTCTTCTAGCGTACAGTGCCTACTTCAGAGCACTGCTTCCAGACAGAGAAGTTACAGCATCGTGCTAGGGGCACGTGAATCTGTGCCATTACCACTTTGTTCATATTTTGGTACTATCTTTTGTACTTTTGCTAGCAGATTATTGGAATATTTAAATATAGACTGGCAAGTATTTACGAATAGTTTATTCATGAATGATCCCACTAACTTCAGAGGGGTACCTATATGAAGTTAGATGCAGCAGACTTGAACAGCCGGCCACTTAGGTTTTCTAATTAATATTTTAAATACTTTCAGACGTTTAGAGTCCAATAGTGTTCTTTCTTGCAGAATGATATCTTAAGCTGAAAAAGTCAAACCATTCAGCTCAGAGAAGGGCCACAAGCATGCTCAGAGGGCTGGGGCACCTCTCCTATGAAGACAGGCTGGGGGAGCTGGGCTTGTTCAGCATGGAAAAGAGAAGGATCCAAGGAGACCTCACTGCGGCCTTCCAGTACCTGCAGCCGTCTACAGGAAAGATGGGGAGGGACTTTTTGAAGGGCATGCAGTGACAGGACAAGGAGTAACAGCTCTGAACTAAATAGGGTAGATTTATAATAAAAATAAGGAAGAAATTCTTCACTGTGTGGGCGGAGGCATTCAAAGCCAGGCTGGATGAGGCCCTGGGCACCTGGTCTGGTGGGAGGTGTCCCTGCCACGGCAGGTGGAGGGGAGCTAGAGGATCTTTAAGGCCTGCTGCAACCCAAACCATTCTGTGGTTCTATGAATCCAGACAATCTGCACCTTGTTTCCTTGTTTATGGGGTTTGCTGCCTGTTGCTACCTAAGAGCTACTGCTGCTAAAATTTGTATTTTTTTTTATTATAAAACTGTAGGTGCAGGTGCAGTAGGAGATACGGGGCTTTTAGATGGACTGATTTTGAAACAGCTTTTTTTTTTTTTTTTTTTTAATACTATCGAATTATCCTTTCTGAAATATGTTGTGAGGCTGAAAATAAAATCCAAGTATAGTCATTTACTTTTGCTCTACGCTTCTGAGAACTACTTAAAATAGGGCCAGTTTAGTGCACTGTAGAGATTCATGCACATTTTGCATGACAAATTGTAGATAAAACCGACTGGCTGCAATATTACGTGCCTCATATCCATAGAATATGATGTTTTTTTTCTACATTTCTGTTGTTTCAAACAGGCTAATGTCTGCAGATCAAAATTTGGAACGTGATGGTAGATTTTCTGAGTATTTTACTTCTAGAAAAGTGTGTAAAATTGAATATTAAAACAATTTCCTTGTGCTGACCACATGAGATTCACCCTTTCCCCCACCTGCCACAACTGAAAGCACAGGCCAGGTAAACCACACAAGCTCTGCTGCTGTTGAGAAAACTGGCAGAAATTTTTAGAAGTATTTCCTCCAACCTGTGCATTTAGATGATTCATTTGTTCCCTTTGAGTTCACATTCCTCAGGGCAGCCAAGTGCCTAAGTATTTCTGGCACTGATGGAAATATCATCTGCATATCACCTTTTCCCATATGTGAAATATATTTACTGTTATTTAATTGGGAACTGAATCAAGACCGTCACCTTTCTGACTGGTAGAAATACAGAGCAAACAGGAAACAACTCAAGGGAAACATTTACAAAAACAGAATCTAGAGAAGACAAAAGCAGCTTTCAAATCACTTCATATTACAAATACTTGAAAGCAGTAATCTATTTCTTAACATTTAAGTAAAAATTAGTTGGACTGGGAAATACTTGTTCAGCATTATTCAGGAAGCTGCACTTAGCGTAGGTATTTGTGTTTGGCAACAATAATCACGGACTGTGCATGTTATGTGCAGAGTCTCTGTCTATTATTAGTGAACTTTTTCACAGGAATTAATGGTTGAAAAAACCGTGGCTCATGCTGGAGGTCTGAAATACAGAATAGTTTCTGCATCCACTGTTGTCTCATTATCTCACTCACCTACTGTAGAGCAATGCAGCTTCCCATCTCCCAGCTGAACTCTGCTGCAGGAGATAGCTGATAAACACAAGTTCTTAATTTAAGGAAGAATGAAAAAAAAAAATCTTAGTGCCTTGGTTGCTTACGGAAAATAAAGAATTCTCATTTGCAGACATAAAATACGGGGAAAGGACTGGACAAAACAAAAAGTTACCACAAGCACCATGTCTTTTTTTTTTTTTTAACATAGATCTCTCAATAGAAAAAGAAAAGCCTTAAAAGGCTGAATTTTCAGTGCCATTTATTTTAGAAGTGTCTGTTCTGACAGCGTTCGGAGTTGTATTGTGCCAGTGAAGATCACCGTTATACCCTCACTGAACCCCTCGCGTATATATAGCTGCATCTCTCCGCTGTACGCAGGCGTCACACAACGCAGTAACTGTTGGTACAAAGAAAAAGTCACTCTGCTTCCCCAAAGCCGGGACAGAATAAAGTGTGATATCTAAAAGGGAAGTTGTTGAAATTCTAACACAGCGCTTTATATCACAGTTTTTGTAAAATGAAAACCTGTGTTAGGGTTTTGGCAGTCTGACTCTTGTTTCTGAAATCACAGACTTTAATGGAAACATAAAGTTGATACACAAAACAACATCTGAAAACAGCTAAATTGGATTGTACGTGACAGGAACAAGCTTTGGTAGAATTGGATTATTTAGAATAACCATCACAACGTTAACAACGAGTCACTCGGGATTTACATCCCAACATTTGTAGCAAACAAAAGTTACCTTTAACCATAGCAGATTACAAATAAAGACAGAAGTAGTGCTGATCATTTACTCTTCCACATAGAACACATGACCCATAGTCAGATCATTCTCCTGAATATCACATCGGTGTTGTAAGCACAACATCTTTATATTTCATCTTAACAGATTCAGATGACGTCTTCGTTGTATGAGTTCATTAACAGTAGAGTATCAGACCACTTTTACTGTGCAAGTGTTGCTTACTCATAACTTTGGAGATAATTGGTTTATTTGGAGCTATGTCATGGCAGTGTTCTGTGCACGGCAGTGTATCCAATTCTGAGCTGAGAGGAGGATTCCAACCCACTGAACATGACTGCAAACAAAATCTCTTTAACTCAGACTAAAAATTCCTGTACGGTCCAAACTGAACTCGTAAAAGGAATTGTGATTGTACATGATCATATGTTTTAACATTAGTAAGATGTATGTGATGGAAAATAAATTGTATCAGATGATCACTCTTGATTGCCATCAGTCTATAGAGCATATCTTGTATCAAATTTATCTCAATTGTGCTAAAGGTAAGAGCAATTAAGACTAATAAAACAAACTCTCTTCTCATTAAGACAAGACAATACATTTTACAAGACTTCAAATGTTGAATCTCAGGTGCTCTATTGAGTTACTTAATGTTTGCTTCCAAACCAAGATACAGGCTTCATTAGTGCCGACATCATTGTAACCCTTCTCATCTGAGAGCAAGATCAGTAGCTTGGGAGCATATTTCCCCCCTCCCTTCCATATATTTGTGCTTCCTGCTTAGATCAAGCGGTCGTATGCTAACAGCCACTATAAAAGTAGCAGTTCAAGTACATTTTCCCATCCAATAAAGTTGTAATACAGGACGGTTAATCTAAAAAACTGTGAGAATGAAGTGCAGAGCCATTTGCAGTAAGAAGTTGCCAAATGGAACCATATGCAAAGTGGCAATCTAAAAAGTAGTACTGGAACTACAACTCTTATCCAGCTTGATATGCTTTCTGAAAGGGGAAATCACCAATTATAGCCTTCAGCATGAATAACACACTTAAAAACTACCAATAAAAGAGTTTGCCAATCTAAAAGTTGTTGACTGTACAAAGAACGAGCCAATGGACTTTCCATTCTTTGCATATTTGTTCCCCTCATGAGTCCATTACCTTTCACAAAGAAAATTTTAGCTATCAAACTTGTCCATAAATTTTGCCGCTGAGTGTGAAACCATCCAGTTAGCATATACACTATCATTTGCATATCTTGAAAACACAGAGTTAGTGCCATCGAATCTTGTGAGTGGAACGGGGCTCTCCTCAGGCCAGTTCGGGTATGACATGCCTAAAAATGAAAACAGATAATTTTTTCTGCACTGAAGAACCATAACTTCATGTGCAGACAGTAAGGCCCTTGGCAAAACTCCCTTCAATATTTTAAGCCAGTCCACTGGATTTTGTCCCAAATCAATTCATATAAATGATGTTTCAAAATTCCTGAAGCATAAATTCAGATGTAGGCAAAATCCTGAAAAAAATAAAGTGCTTTCTTGATAATAAAAAAGAAGTGCACACCAGTGTGCCTAATAAAAGCTAATAATTTTTCTTCTGATAAGACTCCAACTTTTCCATAATTTTCTTTTTTAATGATCATGTAGCAATATATTGCTTTGTAAGAGGAAGTTCTTGCTGTACAGGAAGTGCTCCGAGAATTAATAAACCTATTTGGGACAGGATCCAAAGTTCATTCCAATGTCAGAGTATTTCTACTTACTTAAACAGGTGCCTTTCCTTTGGCTTGAATGAGTTTTAAGGGACACTCTCATACCCTCACCAGGGATCCCCTGCTTAATTTTAGAAAATCCCAGGAGCACAACTGTGTGAAGTCCAGCAAAGTCCTGAGCACTCGTCTTGATTCAGCATTTAAGCATGTATTTCAAGCATGCAATTATTTGCGAGTCCAGTAATGCTTCTCAGGTGAGGCACAATGTGTCACCAAACTGGAAACAGAGTGCTTAGCACCATGTTGACCCTGCTGTGCAAGGGGATACGTACACCAGGGTCAAGATTTTCAAAAGCAGAAATCTCATTTGTTGCTTATTATGCATTCAGCATCTGTCATGAATCTCAGTGGCAGATTTTTCTGTTACTGCATTCTTTGTACAATCTGGCCACTGAGTGTCCCAGAGCAAACGTGAGTTGAGGGAACCTATTAAAGAAAATTATAGCTGGGGTATACATTAAAAATAGGCTCAAAGCCTGGAATGTATGGTAACTTTTAAACTAAAAGATCCAACTTTGCAAAAGTCATACTGCTTGGAGAATGATTTAAAAAAATCTAAAATATTAGTAAATGTCTAAAAACGTAGAATATTTAATCAGGAGACAAAATGTAGGAGTTTTGGCAAGAACCATTTTTACTGTCCATCTCACCATCACAATATGAAAGCATATGTTCTTTTTAAAAACACTTGCTACATCATTCAATCAGGAAAAAGTACCAACATTTTCATAATAAATCAAAGGACGTGAAAACAACTGAGGACTTTCAAAATGCCCACTGTTAATTCACTTTCCAAAGGACTTTACAGGTTGATTTAGTCTGTATATAATACTTATATACAGCACTTTTACCTTCTGTATATAATACTCTGATTTCATTCTATGACACATTAAGTAGACATTTCAGCTTATGGATCCAGAATGCATTAACAGCAGCTGAAATGTAGAAATCCATCTTGAGAAAGTAAAAACATTGCAGATGGGTCCTATCATTTAGTTGTGACAAAAAGCGATAAAAAAAAGTCTATTGCTTAAATTAGAGGCGCGGGATCTAACATACTTTAAATGTTCTTAGTCTCCCCCAACAGGATAGCTGAATTAGATACTCATTAGCATTTTATATTTCCCCTGAGAATACTTCCCTGATCTTTTTTTTTTCTTTTACTGTATGATATCTAGTCATTTTACTTATTTTCACATCCTTTTAAAAATGTTTATTTTAAACACAGCTGCAAAATGACTAAAGGATGATCCTGATGCAAACTTGGACATTTACCAAAAGAAAAAACAAACAAACAAAAAAGCCCAAAAGAAGCTTCCAAGCAAATTTTGATTGGCTTCGTTCAGACAAGAAACACTGTAATGGGGTTACAGAGTCTGAGAACAGTGCAGAAGAAAAATCATTTTTTTGTGTGTTGCTAGAATCTAGTAAATGCATGTGAAATTCTACCATAGAGTTTGTTTTCAATCCATGTGGAAGGGAGGGTTCGAGGGAGGGGAGCATTATTACAGTCCACGAGAGGTGTCTCTTCTTCTGAGAGCCCATCATCATATAGTAAGGAATCAGAAGGGGTGGAAGCCGCAAGATCTAAGTAGTCCTAAGAAAAGAACACATAAAAAGCTAGGTTAAAGTAAATGGCAGTGTTACTGGTTGGGTGCAAAGTCAAAAGGTTTTGCCTTTGAAAATGTACTGAATTTTAACTTTAAAAAGACAAAACTAAACAAATTTGTAAATTGAAAAATCATTTGAATTTTTGATTCAGAAGGGCAAGGGTAAAATCACAAGTATTTTTCTAGCTCTGTTTCAGATTGGCTTTGGTTTTACTTATGCTGAAAATTTCAGGAAATTTCTGGCCCCTATAGTACGGGTTTGCCATTGGATGTGGAGATCACAGGCTTGAAGTTACCAAAGCCACTCTATGAGATAGCACTACTTTCAAAAACCTGGATGCACTTGGAAGAAACCAGGTGTTTAAATGATGTAAAACTTGCTGAAAATAAATTATTATTTTTTAAGAAAAAAGCAGATCATTATTCCAAAAAGTTTTCAAAAACTCATGCTTGCTCACACTTACCCTACTCTTCACCATCATTTTCTCTAGTTCCTTGCTGATCTCAGCAAACGTTGGTCTTTTATCTGGTTCTTGCTTCCAGCAGCGCAACATCAGGTTGTACCTGTGACCCCCCACAAAGTGGGGAAAAAAGTATTTGTAAGTGGGTCAAGATTCTGCTCAAATAATTTATAGCACAGCTGTGACGTGAAGGCCACTCAATTTACATCAATCTTTTTGTCGTGTTTTCTGTTAAATATTCCCTTGAATTAACAGCTGACATTCCAAAGAATGGTCTTTTATTTTCATGAGCCTCTGTGAGTTCCAGTGACGGTGCGCTTGGCTGTCCTAGCGGGACTGCAGTCTGAGGTTTCTTTTGCTATTTCCACTTGTTCAGAGGACTACCGCACATGTAGGCAGCATGCCAGATTTATAATTAATTTTGCTAACATATAACATAACTGATGTGCATCTCACAACTTGGAAAAGAGCTTCTGTGCCAGCAAGTTGAACTTTGCTGCTGAGGCAGAGCTGTGGCGAGGGGGAGGCTGGGTTAGCTGTACACAGGAGGCTACAACTGTCCTCACCGAAACACTCCCCCAAATGTTTATCTCTTTCATTTGTTTAAATACTGACAAGTTTCTATAAACTTTGCTTTGAAGCGAAGCCTTTAGGATATACCACGCCTAAGACTACCTGTACAAATAAACATTCTTTCTATTGCTTCTGTTATTATTTTGGTACCTATTTTTATTCTGCCTTTATTTCTACGCCAAGGCAATAGCGTGCAAGTAAAGGTAACTTATAAAAAGAGCAGAACTAGTTTTACAGTCAGTCAGCTATTGGTCATTTTCTAAGTTTTGGAAACATAACTCTCCAAGCCAGCATGCTATCCCCATTTTCAAGGCTAAGCAATCTAGTCAGAAAACTCTTCTAATTGAGGAAATAGTTGACTACAAGAACTATAGCAAGCTCTTGAAGAGCACTGCATTTTCTCCCTCATTCATGATCTCTCTCTTACCTGACTGGGTAAGGTGGAGAATGCAATTTAAGAAAATGACCCCTCAAGTGAACTATCAAAGATTGTCAGAAAAATTCTGAATAAACCAAAAAAAACCAACAACCAAACCAGTCAGAAAACCATGATGAAAAAAACCTTCAGCCATGGTCAGCTTGCCTAACCTAAGAAGCATCAACGCGGTAATACGTGTTGGAGGAATAAGGTCTTATTCCCCACTGAGATTGAACAAACAAACAAAAAAACTGCTGGAGGATATTTGCCAGAAGATGTTTGCAAATGAAGCTCGTAAACTTCTACTCTGCCCTAAATTCAAAAACCCTTAATGGTTTTTCTCCATGTACAGTATACAAACAAAAATGATAATTATATTATTTCTACTGTATTTTCTTAGCCCAGAATATAAAGAATCCTTTATATTCAAAATCAGTCAAGGGAGACAACATAGTGATCACAGGCTGTTAACTTTCTAAAAAAACCTAACCATGACCAGACTTGCAGGCCAAACATAAAAGCATGCCTCATCTCCAAACGCTATGGAAGAACTCGGAGTACGAGATATTAAACCAATATAATGCGAGTTGTCTCCCAACAGAAAAGAAATTGCACTGGGCTAATCAAGTCATAGAAAATTTATGTCTTCTATGGTAAAGACTTCTGTGTATCTTTTCTCCTGTCTAATGCCAGGACAGACAATTAATGACAACTGTGGATGGAACATCTGTGTTATTTGCAGAAAAGTACTGAAAAATACTTAAACATTTTCTTGAATGTTTCAACTACCACTGATTCATGAAATTCTTCTCTCTCCACATATGAAAATTCAAACAGATTTGCTAATATTTAAATTCTTTTCATTGATTGGCAAAGTGTGTTACTTGATAGCCCACAAATATTTTGGATGTAGCTGCAAGCATTCTGCTGGTAATTCTTTTCCCGCATCTTACTGTTCATTAACTTTACTACATTCTTTCGAGTTGTACTTATTGTGAGACAAGAACATTTCTGTGGCATTCATTCAGTTTTTTTTTTTTTATTATTTTTTGTTTTTAATTTAAGAGATTTTTATGAATCTAGTCAAATCAAGAACTACTTACATTTCTTCACTGCAGTTTTCTGGTCTCTCCATTCTGTAGCCTGTTTTTAGGAGGTTAAAGAGTCTTTCGGGAGCAATGCCTGGGTACGGATTGCCTCCCAAAGTTACAATTTCCCATAGCAGAACTCCAAATGACCATCTGAAAAAGAGAAGACGAGCAGTGCTAAGTTTCAAGAGCATGGTGCAACTTCCATCCAACAAATCTTTCTGGCATATTGAGAACCCAACCAAATTCAAGACACTGCTGAGCCAGAGGGGAGGTTCAGATGCATCTGGGGACATATCTGTTCACAAATACCATTAAATAAAAAAATGAGGAACCAAGATAGTAATTTCCTTTGAGAAAAGCTAACTGTGTTCTAGGAAGGCTCATCTCTAGACAGCAGAAAGAGCAAGTACTCCACATGGTCACCCGGCGCAAGGCTGCTTCCTGCACTGTCCCGTGCTCCTGGAGATACCTCTATTTTCCACTGGCTATGCCCACGTTAGCATTTGTAGTTCCAGTCAGACATAATTGTCTACATTTACAGAAGCTGGCTTAACCAGTTACCAAGGGACTGGTCTGCTGTCTTAAATATGAGGTTGTTTTTCTTCATATGCACAGTGTGTTTATTTCAGTCACAAGCAGCACCTTTGATGTCAGCTCCTATGTGAGATAACGAAAGCTGAGGAAATAATCTATCATGGAAATATCAAACGGCTAAAATATATTGTAGCATAGAACAGGAAACAGTATAAGCTGTTTTCTAAAATTAACAGAAGGAATGGGGACATTTTAAACCTGTTTTAATGATGAATTCAGAGGTAAAAAAGATTTTCTTCCTTTAGTGGAAGCTTATTCCAGACACAAAAAAAGCTACAGATTGCTGGGAATCAGCTCAACTGAGAGAACTTGCCAAAATTTGGATTTTCAAAATGAAGGAAGCCACCCAACACTGTCTTTCACTCAAAGGGAATACTCAATGGGATGCACCTGGAAGCAAAATTACATACAATTTATGACAAATGTTAGCTTTTGTACTCATTGTTGAGTGTTTTCTGTGAAAGCTCCACTTGTAAGAAGACTGTATGAAGAGTTACACACCTAAAGTCAATCCTAAGGGAAATGTCTTACTCCCTTTGAAAATTTCACTCAAAATTTTGGCAACACAACTCACCTCTTTCTGACTACAGTCCAACTGTTCTGCTCACATGTTAAAGAAAAACAGTGACCCAAAAGTACAGCAATACCACCTCCAAAATGGGCAGAGAAGCCCAACTACCAGTTTCGTGCAGTCCTCAATGGTGTGCAGCAGCTTTTCTCCCTGATGCCATTCATTGAATTCATTTTTAATCGCTCTGCACATTCTTGAAAGCTAATGAATATTTATAACATTTTGATATACTTTATTAATATACTACCTCATGCCCTTTTTAAAGTCAATTATGCTCTGCCTTCAGGTTGTAATGCTGTGCATTATTAATTCCAATAAACTTGGTAGTGTGGCAGATGTTATTTTTAAAATCCTCCTCTTCTGCTTAAGTGGAATTTTTCAGAATGTGAAAGGAGTGATCAGATGAGTAATTTCTTAATTAACTCAAGTTGTTTAGTAAATGGGCATACTGGAATTGAACGCAGAAGAATTCTGCAATGTTTTCAAACTTGTACAAATTAAGCAGAGTGGGAGGAGAAATGGGAGATGAAAAGCTTCCCATTCACTGTCTACTGATAGCACTGTCTACTGATGAATAAAAATACGATCAGAAAAGTAAAGAAAATATGAATGTGAACAGGCAGACAGCGAACTAGCTCTCCACTGATGTCACCGACCTCTGAATCAAAAAGGGATTTCATAAATGCTGGCAAGTGGTACTGCTATTAAGCACAGCTAACCACTAACTACACAGAAAGGCTTCAGAAGGAAGAAGCTGAAAAACAGAAATACAGACTATAAGAAACAAATAGCATACTGGAATGGCTGTTGAGTATATGAATATATGTTCACCTAAAATATAATTGCATCATTACAAACAATAAGGAATATTCGTAAACGGTATTTGCAGCAAATGAGATTATCTAAAACTAAAACCAATGCTGCAAGAAAGTAATTCATTAATCTGTTTGCTGCACTGTAGGAATGGCAGTTATGGAACTCAGCAGTCAAGATTTTCTTTGCAAATCCATAGATATACAAACATATCCATAGACATACAAACATATTTGTATGCCTTGGTAGGAACTCTGCTAATCCCTGGAGGCATTCAAGGCCAGGTTGGATGGGCCCTGGGCAGCCTGATCTGGTGGGCTGCAACCAGCCCATGGCAGGGGCTTGGAACTGGGTGCTCTTTAAGGTCCCTTCCAACCCAACCCATTCTGTGATTCTGTGATTCTATGAATAGCAGTGGATCAATCCACAACCCACAAAGAGGCAGTTACATGGCAACACAAACTGTTCTGACCTTAAACTTGTTTTGTAGAACATCACACAAATTTAAAAAAAAAAAAAAAAAAAGCTAGGATTTATTTACTTATTTTTAATTTTTAAAATTCTCTGAGAAAAGCCACTGTAGAGAAACACATTAGCACAACAGATACTCTGAAAAGGGTAAAAAGAAGAAAAAAAAAAAGAAATCAACAAAAAGTTTAGACAGGCTGAAGTAAAAGTGACATTCTCCTGAGGGTCACACCTACTTTTTTCTCTTCTTACTCAGAATGAAAAAAAAAAAGACATAGAAATATTTTGTAAATTAATTTCATAGGGAATTTTCAAGTCAAGCAAAATACTTCATTTCACTAAAATTGTTCTGACCTGCAAAGAGACGAGTAAAAGGTAAACAAAAATATTTTTAAAAGTAAATATTGAAGGGTTCCCATTTGCACATACTGCTCTTACCAACATGTTTTCTTCCAAAGTGAAATGTCATTGAGATCAGTATGTTTTATACCATTTGAGTTTAATGAAAATATTGCTTTGGTCAGATTCTCTTTCAAGGGGTACTTGGAAGGTATCCAAAATGCCACCTGGCAGAAAATCAGGCATAAGTACTCCTGCTTTTGCAATCCCTTAGAGGTTTTTCTCCTAAATAAGTAATGCATTGTTTTACAGGGTCTGCCTGCAGTCTGGTCACAACCACTCTTCGTCCCAGGGAGGAAGGAATATGAAAGGATGTGATCCTGAATTAAATGTGTACAAACACTCCTCTCAGGCTCCTTCCTCATCAGGCAGTGAAAACAGCTTAGCTGTAGTAGTTCTGCAACCTTGTCATCACCAGTGAGGAACAAGCACATCTTCAGGAACTTGGTTTCCCTAATCATGCAGATGAGCTGGCATCTTGGCACTGGAACCAGACTGCTCCCCTAAGGTGTGAGCTGGCTGTCATTAAAATTAATTGGAATTATGTCATTGATTTGAATAGGAGTGAAGTCAGGCATAACATCACTCCTCTTTCCACCCTGTCCCGTATGTGCCAGCAGGCGTTACAAACAGCTGATGATGAACGAGAACTGGGCAGGTTAGGTACAACCATTATCATTAGCTAAGGTTAGCAATTTTTTTGGATAGATCTTCAAAGGCAATTTATAGAATCAATCCCTGTTGAAGTCAGCAGCAACTATGTACCTAAATATCTTTGATAATTTTCCCTCAGATTTAATTCAACAGGGGAAAAAAAAAAAAAATCCACCACAGGCAAACATGTATTGCTGACAGCAAATGGTGACATCCGCGCTCTGTTCTTTATGTCTCTGTGGAAGCGTTAACAGCTTTAGCTACTGTGCAGATTATTGTACTTCAACAAATGCATAAACCACAAAGAATTCCAGAATTTACACTTACACGTCGCTCTGTGTTGTATAGATATGATCAAAGAGGGATTCTATGGCCATCCATTTAACAGGTATCCGACCCTACGGAAACAATAAAAGAGAAATTACTGGTCAGAGAATCATCACCTACTTTTTTTTTTTTTTTTTCCCCAAAACTGTAACAGACATCTAGTATTTTCCAAGGGTCTGAATGATTTAACATTGCCTAAGAAAAAGTGTAAGAATAATTGCAAGGATTTTTTAAAATCACTGAATTTCATGACTTATGCAAGTGGACAGCTGTTCTGTTCAGCTCTATAGCAATGCGAGTGTCTCTGAAGTCAAGAGAAAATACCCATTCAGTACGTGAACATCCCAAGAAATAAAGTTAAGCTCCATTTATGTAAATGCTCCCTTCCCAAAATACTGAACTGGTATTAAACACAGGCATCAGAACAGCTAACTGCACGTGGCAAAGCTCTGTTTATGTACGATCATATCTTCCAGAAGGCCTTTTCCTGTACAACTTATTTTGACTTAGGAAACATTCACACAAACAGCACTACTCACCTACAAAAAATAAAAACAAAGACACACAGCAGATAAAGCTAAACTTAAAATTTACAGTATGTATAGAAGTATTTTCATAAAATGATACAATTTTCACACACATTTTCTGCTGGCAACTCTTCAATATTAAGTCATAGAGGGAGCTGAACCAACACTACTGATCTTATCAACAGTCAGTAGGAAGCAGCATTAGCAAGTTTCACATCACAGCCTGGCCTTGGACTGACACGCACAAGTTCTGCTGATGTCAATGAGAGTATGCAACCATGCAGAAAGCAGGATTTGGCTGGATGCATTATACAGGTTTTTTTATTTGTTTGTTTTTTAAGAATAAATAAATGACAAGTTTCAATTCATCATCTTAGTCTCAAAGTTATTATGCCCCAGCGTTTATTAGCGGAGAAGTAGTGATGTGACTCAGCAACAAGAGGACCTTGTCATCTTTTCAACCAATTTCCTTTCCAAAATCCTACAGGGGAAATGACATGATGATGTAAGTTATGCTGAATGCTGCCATGTGCACTGTGAGCAGACAGAATGTACCGAGACACCTGATGATAATAATTTACTGTGGCAGGTAAATTATTATTGCTTTAAATAATCTTTGTCAGGAAGCAGTAGCAGATTCCCTGCTCTGTGATCTCCCGTTCTGATTTGGTATCTTTCCTACATTTGGAAGTCTCTGTAGGAGGGGCTTTGCTTCACGTCATCCAGGTAGATGTGACAATTCCTGAAAGTAAGACTTCTGCAGTTTTTCAACTCCTTGTTTTGGTTTGAGATTTGTGTGTGTCTTTTTTGTTTATATTTTTAATTATAAATAGGAAGAGGGAGAAAAATGGTAGGTTTTTTTTCTTTCCAAGCAGTGTGATAAATGAGAGGGCCCACCTCCCTCAAAAATGGGCTGCCCTTTGCCTGTAAAAAGGTTAATGAGTACATCCTCTGCAATGACAAAGGCTGTCATTGTTCTTCATTTGCTATTACTAACACATACTACTTTTAAATCGTCCTGCCTGGGCAAACTCTCTAGCTTTAAGAAAAATAAATGATTTATTACAGAGCACTTGGCACATTGCTTAAAAAAAAAAAAAAAACAGTAGATTTCATGTTACTATTTATGTATTAGCTTGCAACTTTTCACAGAATGACCGCATCCCTGGGGTTGGCAGGGACCTCTGGAGGTCGCCTGGTCCAATCCCCGTGCTCAGAGCAGGGTCAGCTATAGCAGGCTTCTTGAGAACATTTCCAGTCAGGTTTGGACTGCCTCCAGGGATGGTGACTCTCTTCTGGGCAGCCTGTTCCAGTGTTTGATCACTGTCACACTAATAAGGCTTTTTCTTTTTTTTTTTTTTCTTTTTCTTTTTATTTAAATGGAATTTGTTATTTAAACTTATGTCTGTTGCTTCTCGCCGTTGTCAGTGGTCACCTCTGAGAGCACAGCTCCATCGTGTTTGTTGTCTCGTATCAGGTATTTGTACACATTGGTAAGATCACCCCTAAGCCTTCTCTTCTCCAAGCTGAACGGTCCCAACTCTATCAGTCTTTCTTGGCATGTCAAATCAAGGCCTTAAATATCGTAATGGCCCTTCTTTTTACTGCAACTAACTTCTACGCATTAGAAATTAATTCTTTTTGTTGATGAGCATGAAAGTTAAAAAGTAAAGGCATATTTACAAATGAAGGGAATGAAGAAATGGAGGAGGTAATAGTGACTTGAACATGACACACTTCTACAATTTCACATATATTACTGCCCCAGTGGTTAAATTCATCCTTTTGCCTCATCTTCATTTTTCTTTCTTTTAAATAGAGTATTATTCATAGTTAATTATTGTCATTATTCCTTAAAAATTCAGTCATTATTCATAAAATTAGCTATTGTCTTTTTCTTCTGTACTCAAGTCTTGCAGCATAAATTCCTTCACTTGATTAGGTAATAATGCTCACTACTGCTTTTAACTAAGTGCACTGTACCTTGCTCCTCTTGACATAGGAATCTTCTTCATACACATCACGGGATAGGCCAAAGTCAGAAATCTTCATTTTGCGCCCTTCTGCCACCAGTACATTTCTGGCTGCTAAATCACGGTGGACAAGCTTTTGAAAGAAAACCAACAACAGTGTTTATGCTTCTTGTGGGGGGACGGACTGCTGACATGTCCGTTTGTCACAAGGACATGCTCCGATCGCTATCACATGGCTCTACCTTCATTTCTGCGAGGTACTGCATCCCTCGTGATATCTGCCATGCAAATGATATCAGATCTCCCATCGTTAAGGCTCTCTCGTCAGGGTTATCCAAATAACTCGAATTCCTGTTGCCGTCGCTACCCATGTAGCTCGGTCCCACCTTCCGACTTTCCCTGAGAAAACTGCGCAAGGAGCCATATTTAGCATATTCCACAATTAAATAGAGCGGGCCTGAAATAAACACACACATTGACAAATTAGCAATTAATAGACAGCCATTTTCAATTTTTATCAGAAAGGTCTCTTCCAATCAGCACACTGTTTTTAGCCACAGAAAATTTCTAGCTTATATTCTCCGTAAGTGAGTTTCAGCTCAAATGAAACCACAGCTCAAATGGTAACCTGTTCCCTCATCTGGATAATTTGAGACTGAATAAAGACAACCTTCTTAAAAATCAGATCTGTGAAATGGTCCAACTTAGAGAAACTCCTAGAAATAAATAAATCAAAACCAAAGTTCTTTTCTTTAGTGCATGATACTGAGCTCACAAATCATCAGCCAATTCCAGCGTTGTACTTAAGGTGCCCTTTCAGAGTACTTAAAAACATCCTGATGCTTCAATTAATTAATTTCTCCCCCGTTACCCACATGAATAATATCCACTCAGTGTTTTAATGCTAAATGCATTTGTCTGCTCTATCAATACCCTCCCACCCCATACACCAATGAACTAGCTTGATATTTTTTAAAAGCCTGTGACTCAGGAACAGTTCACTTCCTTGGAGATGAAAAGATACATTGTACTGAAAAGAAAAGAAAGAAATCCCACCCTGCTGGTTCATTGCCTTATTAAGGCTCAGAGATGACTCAATCCTGAGTTACATTCTCTAACTGATACTAATAGTGCCATCTGCAACAGAACTGGGTGGGCAAAGAAGGCAGGCCTTAGCCGAGGGTTGCCACGTATATACTGTAATGTTAGGCTGCAAAAATCAAAGTCTTTAAGGGAGAAGGACCACAATTAGAGACACAAAAGGAGGAAGATATTGCTGTGCGAATTCATTAAACATGAATGAAAATTATGCAGATCAACTCCTATGCACAGCAAGGAAAATTTGCTCCATTGGAAGTTATAATACATATATCTGAAAATTTCTTCCCCCCTTAAAATATACCTTCCAAAGACTGTGGCTTTAAACATGTATATCCCGGCAAGAGAGAGATAACAGCTCTGTGACACAACAGGAAAACTGAGTCAATCTAACCATCAAGACGTATTTTAACAACGGGATCTGCGGTTAAAATAGGGAGATTTCTCTCCCTGACTCAGGCCTTAAAGTACTGTTTTGGTGTGAATAATATCTGTAGTAACAGTATCGATACGAATAATGAATACTCTATTAGACTTCAAATAATAATCCGTATTTGGAAAGGTTTACTGAGCATCAATGTAATAGAAAAATATACATTAGGAAGACAATTGGTAGTAATAATTGTTAATTTCAAAATAGTTGCAGATTCAAAATGAATATTGAAGATATCCATGAAAAGAATGCTTAGTTACACTGATTTGCATTTCCTTATACATCCTTCATTTTTTCAGCCAGCAGCATATTTAAAAGGTGTTCAACATTTTTAATCAGTGGTCTAAACCCATCGGCTAACAGCTATTTCCTTTTTTCATCTTAATAACGAGCTTCTAATATTTACCATCTTGACTGCAGGCTCCATAAAGTTTGATGACGTGAGGATGGTTCACCTGTTTCAAAAGGTTGAACTCTGAAAGTAGATCTCGCAGCTCACTCTGGGAAGCATTTTCTGCAGAAGGTGTCCAAAAACACAGTTGTGGTTAGGAAAGCATTATCCAAAAGTTCTCTACATAATAGCACCTGAAGCACAAAATCAGCCACTTCTCCTGGAATTACTAAGAATTTGGAAAACATTTTCCCACAGGAATGAAATTTCCCGATCTCCGCTGTCCTGCAGTCATTCGTATCAGAACCAAGTGAACAGGACACTGCTGTGCTGGCTCAGGGACATGCAGTCACCACCACTCTGCCCTGATACAAATGCCTACATAAAAAGCAGGTCAGCTAGCAATCAGGACCAGAGACTTTAATGTCTTCCAGATGTGACTAAATTATTACAGACTGTGTTCTAAAACAAATTTCTAGAGTGAATCAGAGCAAACTAAGCTTCAGAAGCATACAAAAGCCAAGATTCTGTGCTGACCAAACAAAAAAGACTTGCTCACTTATCTCCCTATGATATAACCCTTTTCCTCCCAAATAAATGTTCTCATGGAGTAAAGATCTACTTATCTACTGGCTTACACTTGCAGCACACATCCAGATTTAGAGTTCAGAAGCTAAATATACAGCTCAGATTTATTTTACTGGGAAAGATGTATGCAGACTTTGCTGATGTCAGTGGCAATAGTCTGACAATATGCAGGTTTTCTCAGCCTTTCAAGCATTTTATTTTCACAGAGCTCTTCTTACAATCTTTTTCTTTGAACACTCTGGAGATCTTATTCATAAAGACACCACAGGTCAGAGATAAAAACTTTTGCTTCATCCTTCATGTCTCTGTCACACTGAATCTCCCTGCATCATTTGTATAGATTATTATTGGGCAGCTTACAGTTACATACTCACCATTAGTTAAGGTTAATAAAAAACAAACTCTGTTTCTGATCTTTGTTTCCAAAGCATATGTTTTTCCGTAAAGGCAGCAAGCACCAAAGGATACATTTACATATTCATGTAAAATATTTGCACTACTAGTTTGCCCTGGTTACAATAATCTTTGATTCTGATGCTAACATACAGTAGAACAGTCTGCTGTAGACTGTCTGTTTATATTGTCTTATCATGGAATCATGTGAGTTGGATGGAACCTTTGAAGGTCATCTGGTCCAGCTCCTCTGCAATGGAGAGGGACACCTACAGCTAGATCAGGTTGCTCAGAGCCCGGTCCAGCCTGACCTTGAATGCCTCTGGGGACATACAGAGAACCTCTACTCAAACTTCAGAGTCATCTGCCCCAGGGAATGTAATATTTGATGGTCTCTCACTACTGATAACAAGTACAAAAAGTATTCATTTATTTAAACCAAACCAAAACAGTATGAACTCAGCGTCTATGAAAAGGTTGGTTTGTCTAGCTCTGTGTAACGTGCAAGAATACACCAAATTTCCCTGGGGCCCTTGTTTGTCTGTCTTCTGAAAAAACACCTTTTACAGTCCACAAATTGAGATAATTAGCTCTGAAGCTTTATTCCTCTTGCTTTTTTAGCAAATAGTGAATGATATCCATTTGTTTGTTGGCTGGCGTTATCCACTTGAGTTTTATCCTGATGAGGACTTTCATATCCTACACGATTTGTATGTGTTGAGTGGTAGAAATGGGCTGAAAAAATTCTCCCTCTGTTCCTTTAAACCTCCATCCATAGCTCCAAGACTGCTTTGGCTCAGCTAATTCCTTATCGCTCCCTGTTCCCTCCCCAGAACATGGCACCAGGTTCACAAGGTAAGAAAAGTCCTACTCTGTTCTGCTCTTGACCACGGATCATGCCAAACTATACAGATCAGGAAGGAGATCTCTTTTATGCAATAAGCAGGAGGTTTCTCTACTAACTTACTGGTTAAAGGTCGGGCAACGTAGAGTCCCTAACGCTAGTGTAATAACCCTTGGTGTCTGAGTGTAAACCTAGTCCTATTCTATACAACAGGGAAAGGATGGACGATGTTAGCCTGATCCAAAATAACTGTCCTTTATTCCAGACTGCATTTCGTAGACCACTTCGCAGTAATGCACTATTTCTTACACTTGAGTAAAGGTTAAAACAGTAACAGATAAACATTTCCAGTAATAACAAATGTTCTCCACAATAGAGATGGAAAATGGAATTTCAGGTGACTGTGCGCAAAGTAATTTACATAACAAAAGGGATTCGTTAGAGCCTGAAGTATTACTGTAAATGTCAGATCAATTTATTTAAATAAGTGCTTAAAATAACAGGTTACTCCTCCCTACCATCAGTTCTGCACTTGATAATAACTAGGGAAAGCTGAATGTTAAATCGTCTGCAAGTAAAAGCACCATTTTTACCACTATCTCCTGGAATCTTAACTCAGTCTCATGTTGTTGACGACAACGTGGTAGAAAATCAGTGATGCTGAGGGCACAAATAAATATGAAATGAAATAATGACCAAGACAAACCCACTTATAACAATATACAGGCTGTTACTTGAACATTGCAAGAAGTGCTTAACTGGTCTTCAATTCTGGAAAGACTTGGATCTATATTTTATCCATATGACCTATCTTCACTGACCCTCTTGCAACGCAGGCATATACATCATAACGTATTTACTCCTTTGGTAAAACGATGGCATAGGCAGCATCTTTGTTCTCAAGCAGCAGAATATGGGTTTTTAAAAAAAAAATTAATGTATATACATATGTTTTTACTTATGAACAGCAGCAAACAGTTGAGCTCATTCAGCTGAAGCTGGCTGCCCAGCTAAAAGAATCTTCCTGTACACATAAGCCTTTCTGAAGGTTCTCATTTCCCATCTCTGTCCCATATAGTCCTAGGTGCCTGTTGTGTAGGGACTACATGCACTTATCTTTTAGTACACCAAACTACAGAAAAGGACACAGTTTTAATATCTGCTTCAGCTCTCCAGCTGCGGTGAACTTCTTGAGGGAATGAGATTCAGCACTTCCAATGACATCCTTTGCCATCATTGCATATCTGGCAACGTTGTCATTAGGAATCAGGCTCAGGCATTAGATATGTAAAGTCTACACTCATATCTAACTGTAAAAGTGGCAAAAGCTGCGGTTTGCAAGCCATAGATTCAGCTTCACACAGTAATGCACAGTAATACTGGGGACTTTCTACTTCAGTGACCAAACAAACAATACATTCTTCACGTTTTTCTTTCAATGTATTTTTTTTCCCGTATGCGAAAGAAGGTACATGCAGGGCTAAAAACCTAAAAAGAGATATGGACAAGAGCTTAAGGTCTCACATTTTTCTTGCAGTGTAACCTAGGTATACATTTTGTCTGAGCTTTAAAGTTTTAGGAAGAACTGCAGACACTGGGAGAAAGCATTGGCCTATTCAAGCCAGTTAGGGAAATCTCCTAGTAATTAGAAAAGCAGATCAGAAAGTACATGGAATTCTCAATTAGAAAAGTAACTTAATAGGCCTATTCTGTCTCTTGCCATGATTATAATTTCATTTACTTTAAAACTCTGCCAAAGAAAACTAGACAGAGGAAAAAAAAATCAGAAAGAGTTAACAAACCCATGCAATATTTCAATCAATGCCAAACAAAATGAAATGCATTTGCTCTGTTAAGACGGAGGGCCCTTGAACATGATGAATTAAAACTGCTTGTGGATATCACTTAGTTGTATCAATGTGATGCTAGCTCCTGAAGTCAGAAAGCTGTCAGAATATAAACAGACTGCTGGAAGAAATGGAGGCTGTGGTACTGGTTGCTTGTAGCTGACCTTTTACTTTCATGCTAGCCCCTTTTAAAATCCATGCAGAGATTGCAACAAATAGTTTTCTAATCATTTCAGATGCAGATGGGAAGGTACCTTTTAGCATTTTCACTGCCACAGTAGTATAACCAGCTCTTCCCTTCAGTCTGAAAGCTGTTGCCTTGACAACCTTTCCAAATTCTCCTTCTCCGAGAGTCTTGCCCAGAACCAAGTTCTTCCGAGGGAATTCCCACTTTGGATCTTCCTGTTGGAGAGAAAAAGGAAGAACCCTACACAATGAATCAAAACGGGAGGGGCTAGCTACACCTGAAGCATTAATGTTCAATAGGACATCATTCTTCAGGAATAGGTACACTTTGGTGTACAATTTGAGCTGGTCTTCATTAATGAGTACCTTGCTTTCAAAACTTCTGATCCTCTAAGCATATTGCAAGTGTTTTACCATTACCTTGAAATCATTTCCTTCAAAATAGGTGGTAAATATAGCCTGTGGATAATACATTGTATTTACAAGGCTTGGAAATAAGGTACAAATGAAACACAAAGCAATAAAAGATAAATGCTTGCTTTCAGAGTAACTATGAATATGTGACCTTAGACTTTAGAGAGAAGTTAATCTATTTTACTCAAAGAATAAGGCTTTCCCTGAAGAGTTCATTAGACACAACAGCCCTTCTCTTAAGAAGCGAGTTTTACTGAGCTTTACAGTTGCAAAATGGTGACAGATGTACACACCAGACTAGACATCAAAGTAAACAGAGCGCAGGGGCTGTGAAGACCCCAGGATAGATCTTCAAACAGAACCGATGTCGCCACGTATCACACAAAATGGCAGTGTTTCTCTGCTGTAGTTGTCCATGAAAATACACCTGCTGGCAAGCATCCTGAAAGTGATTTACCAACACGGACAAAACCAGATTAAAGGTGCGATAGCATGACTGGGCAAAAATTCTTAGTGTTGGTAAAATTCCCCTACCAACTGACACCTGCAGAATATAGATATGTATATATATATATGGTCTAACAGAATCCAAACCAGATCCCAACCTTTTTCTCCCTAATCTTACCCTCACTGTGATACTATGGCTCATCACAGAGAATACAAACCTGCTGATTATTAATTTATATTATTAACAATGTTATGTTAAATATAACAATTTCAACAATTACATTACTTTAATAATGTTTAAGTAAACCACACTACTGTCAAATGTAGAGTTACATTTATATAAAAAAAATGGCTCAAATTGGAACTAATGTTACATTATATTAAAACATAATAAAAACGGAAGAATATACTGGCCTTGTGCAGTAAATTATATGGTTTATTCAATTACTAAGTATCTTCAGTTCCATCTCTGCACACATTACTTCTGTTTTAGTTATTTGATTTGGATATTTCTATTAAGAGACTGCATTTCCACAATGTCTTCTGCACATATAAAGACCATTCTTCAGGAGCGAGACAGGCACGAACAAGAATGCAAAATGAAATCAGGCTTACTGGTATTTTAAAGGTGTCTACCGACACCTGATTCTCCATGGAGTCTAACGAAGGCCGACGGACATTAGTAGAAGAATAACTGATGGGATATGACTGCGCTGGGCGGCGGAATGTCATTTCTGCAGAGGCAATAGGTGGCTTTGGAGAATTCTTGTGGTAACGATGGATGAAATAGGAAGAAAGCAGCACGGAGATGATGAAGGACAACAGCACTGCCCCTGCTATCACAGTCTTGCACACTTCATCACAAAGTTGCTCTGTGGACCAAGAAGAATTTATTAGAACTTTGCTTGCTGTTTCCTAGTTTCGATTTGACAGTTCAGGTGAGGCACATAGGTGTAACAGAAGAAGAAGTCAAAATCATTTAAAAAGCTAAAAGAAAGCCTAATAGCTAATTCTCAAATAAATTTGAAAATTTGCAAATATGCCCACTGCACCTACCAAATTTTTTTTTTATTATTATTTTGGACATCAGCAGCCAATTGAACGCTTAAATGCTTGTGTAAAATGTCAGGCTAGCTAGCTTGATCCCATATTCTTTGTCCTTATAGATGCAGCTACAGCTAAGACTCTTCTTTAAGACCCAGCCTACCGTATATTGATCTTCTGATACCACCTATATGCCTGTAGACACGTGACTGGACTTTGCTTGTGGACAACAGTTTATGTTAGAAGCATTCAGTCCATCAAATAAGACCATCTTCGAATTTGAATTCATTATGACATCAACTGTTGGACGTAAGAAAAATACTCCATCTTTTAAGACTCTAAAGAAGGAGTCTTTGAATATCTCCGCTTTGTACTTAACAAAATATTGTTTGTGAAAACAGTCTTGTGCTGCAACTGTATATTTAATATGCATTTTTCCCTCTACCTGTACTAGTGTTTTTTGTTTTGTTTTTTCTTCCAGAAGCACTTTTGTCTTTCTTTGGAAATGAGACTTTAAGTTGAAGTGCCCCTAAACATCATTCTTAGGGGTTTGTTTTCTGAAGGAACTGAGAGACTCAGCATACTGTGCTTACACTGCTTTTCATCACGTAATTCTGACCTCAGATACACAGTTTTAGCTATGCTGTTTGGAAGCTGTACCTCCAAAATAAGTGGGAACAGCATAATACTTTTCTGCAATGGAGAGGCTTACAAAGGTGAAGATAAGGCCCACAGATTTATGTTTCCTATTTCATTTTCACGACTATAGAAAATTTACTCAAAAACGTAAATTAAGGTATATTCTAAACAATCCAGTTTCATAAATGCAAATTATTTTATGTTTCTTATTAGCAATAATAAAAGTGATTTTTAAATAACAGTATTTAATCCTCATTAATCTCTTTCAAATAGCTATATAGAGCTTTTACATGTAAACAAAGGACGATTAATAAAGCAATCCACTCCTCCACCTAACACAATGGGTGTTGGCTATCTGGCATTCTGAAGCTGAGATTTTCAGAAATGATTAGGAGGCTGGAATTACTTGAAAGTAATTAGTCATTTTTCTTATTCTCCTAGGTGTCTTTGCAAATATCAGGTGAGTCTGACTGAAATGCGAATACAGCTGGAAAGCAAAGGATAACCAACTTGTTTTTTATGTAGCGATAGGTAGAAAAAAAAAATAATTTCTCAAGAACTGAAGTAACCCCTTCTGAAGATTTTCAGACTCCACAGTAGAACTCAAGGTGCCTGTTCTTAATGGATTTTATATTACCAATTTCTGAATAAGCATATTGTTCCTTAAGACATTATTAAGTTATAATAAAGAACCAATAGATTGCTTATTAACATGTCCACAAGTTTAGATTGTAGCATGTATACAGATGGGAAACACAAACAGAGGGAAAGATTAATATGGGGAACAGCACACGATGACTTACCCTTGATATCATCTTTCTCACAATAACAGTTCTGTCTTGGGAAGCAGTAACAAATCCCATGTCCTGACTTAATTCCAAGATTTCCAGTGCCTTTCCCATGACCACCAATAATGTTTCCACCTAATCAAAAACAGAAACAAGATTCTCACATGTAATTAAATTATTTAAAAAAAAAAAAGTCTCAAGGTTTTCCATGGGTTTATCCTAGTATGCATCTGTAAAGTGACAGCGCAGCACAGTGCAATGATAATGACAGGAATTCCTGAGAATTAGAGACGATTCTAAATGCTGAAATTTCTGAGGTTCTGAAATGAGGGGATCTTAGGCTGCTTGAACCTTACCCTTGATTAGCTGTTATTCCCGTTACGGAAGACTTTGGATTAAAATTTATCTGTAATACAAATAAAATAGTTCTCTTTGCATTGTGTAATTGAAATACATTCCTAATTTCATGTACACCTTAAAACATTACGTACAATCCCATTATTTAGTGCCAATCTTCTACCTCAAACGATCATCTTATGGATGTTCTTCGTTTCCTCGTAAAGCATTATGGTTCACTACTAGTGATGTCTTCTTACAATTTTCTTTCTTTTTTTTTTTTTTTGCATGTGAGCTGATGTACAGCCCAGAAATCCAGCAGTCTACAGCCTTGAATTTTGTTCCTGGTTCTGTTCTCATGCCAATTTCTATATATTTTTTGTTCCACTGCCAAATGGAGATAACAATACTTTGTCACTTCTGTAAAATGCTGTGAGAGAGTCCAGTGAAAGCACTAAGTGCCTAGTGTAAGTAAAAATAATAATAATAACAATAATCTTTCATTATCTGTAAGAATGCATTATTTAATATTTAATGTTAGGAAAAAAGTGCAGAAACTCTCGCAGAACTACTCAGTTTCAAACAGGAGTTGCTCATATAGAGTGATTGCAAGGTCAGATTCAAACTGCATCGCCAAGTAAATATTTTTTTCTGCAAATAGTATAAAAGTGACCATTAGTTGTCACATCTTTCATCTATAAATTGCCTTTAATCACGTACAACATTGCATAAAGAGAAATAGGGAACGAATCAATCCAGTTCTACATATTTAGCTGCCATTCAGAAAGACCATCTAAACCATACAGGGATTCAGAAGGTGAATAAGATATGTTCAATATAGCTTGCTTATTGTTTCAAATAATTTTTCTCCCACCTATCTAATTTGATAGCAGAATGAATGACTTTGTCTTTTATACTTCTTTGAATGTGTAACAAAAACTGAGGAAGATATTTTTGCCGAAATGAAGGCAAGCATCTTTGTTTAGATAAAGTGAAACAGCAACTTGAGTACCCAAGCAAAATTGACAGATTTTGATCATCTTTCCAGAAAGATCACACCTACTAAATTATACGCAGCACAGGGCATTAATTTGGGAAGAGACTGAGTCACTGCTGAGTCACAAGTGCTGATGCTTTCTGTTTGAAGAAGTATGGATGTTCCCAAGAATTCTGGCTTATCCCCCCACCAGCCAATTTTATCTATTGTGAAGAGGTGATGAAATTAAGTTTCCATTAGCCTCCAAAAAATCATATGCCTTTTTATGTATCTATATTTATCTGTGTATGAGGACCTGGAAAAAGGGGAAGGCAGAGGATGAGTAGGTCCTATCTAAACAAGTTCTTGAGCAAGAGATTTGAAGACATTTACACAGCAGGGAAAGAAGGAACACATTTTCACTGTGCATGTACACTGGAAAAATGGAGTTTCCTATATGCATTCCAGAGAAACATAAATGTGTTTTTCACCAATGCACTGCTGGTAGGGAAATTCCAAGAATTATCAACATTGTTTTGAATTGTGTAGTGTTTTACATACTCCTGTTTTAAATCATCAGCTGTTTCCATTGCCCTGTGGTGGGAAAAAGCTTTCCCTGCTTCAAGATCGTTTGGAAAAAGGAAAAACAGTAATCCTATCCCATGCCACGTAGAAACTCCAGAAATTCAACATGTAAAAACACCAGTTGTCGGACAAAATCAAAGGCTGAGGCAGATTACTGCCAAAAGCAAAGGAACGCAGAAGCCTAAGGACTAGATTTTCTTCCATTATCACAAAGTCAATGTTCAGAGGAACCTATGAAGATAAGTTGTTTCATGCAACTGGCCTTGAAGCAGTTACAAGGAAGTATCTTGTTTAGAAGGCAGTTTGGTTGCCTCTATTTGATAGGCACAGCACCATCTGTTTCAACTGAGTGCCCTTGAATGTAATATTCATAGTGTTAGTGTGTGTGAGAAAGCAAGTTTGGGAATCAAGTACATAGCCATCATAATGACAGATGAATTATAAAAACAAGTATTTTAGCAACTGCATGTACTTAAAGAATATCCTTGATCTTAATGCATCTGGGGCTTTTCTATTTATTATGTGTCATAGCCAAAGAAATGTTCTCTGCCAGTAAAAGCTGAAATAATGGTCCTCCTGTACCTCTGAGCTCTGAAAACGCGCTCATTTCTCTGTCTGTAAGTATATTGGTTTTGGGCACCATCCCAGGTTCTGAATTGCACCAAAGCTCATATAAAATTTTCCAACTCAGGCATTAAAAAAGCATACATAACATCTTGAAAGCTTCCCATACTTGTCTGATTCTATTATCTAATAAGCCAGTATTTCTTTCAGGCTTCTGTCAAACAAAACATCTGATGCTACAATGCTGCATATTTTAAGTTTTAGCACTGCAGCCTCTGGCACAAATATTTCCACTCCTAGAGTGGCAACTGATTCCAGTTATAATAAAAAAAAAAAAATTCTTTTCAGATGATTAGAGAAGTTGCTTGCATTCATTTCAATCATACTGGATGCTGTATATAAAGATCCACTTAAAAAGAATGATCTCATAGATGGAAATTGCTCAAGTACAGTACATTGTTTTGCTAACCTTTATATCTTCAGAGCAATTTGTAAACTTGAAGGTACGAGCAGGTATGAGTGAGTGAAATGCAAATTGATGAGTTCAAGAAAAAACACAAATGCATTTCAGTTTTTCCTTCCTAAATGCTGCTCGTGTAAACCTCTGACTGTATCTTCAAACAGACAGTGCACATGATCATTTTGATGGTTTCTTATCAAATAAGGCCAGGTACATTTCTGAAAATGACCTATCTTAAGCACAGTTATTTTTAAGTGAAATTTATTTCTTTTTACTTATCTAAATAGTAGTTTAAATAGGCAGGGCTTTTATTTCAGTATGCTAAAGTTTGGAAATATGGCATTTACTTGCATAATCTCAATACTTGTTTAAGTATTGAGGAGCTGGCGGATGTGATTGCCCTACCGCTCTCTATCATCTTTGACAGGTCTTGGAGAACGGGAGAAGTGCCTGAAGACTGGAGGATAGCCAATGTCACTCCGGTCTTCAAGAAGGGCAAGAAGGAGGATCCAGGGAACTACAGGCCAGTCAGCCTCACCTCTGTCCCTGGAAAGGTGATGGAGCAGCTTGTTCTGGATGCCATCTCCAAGCAATTGGAAGAGAAGAAGGTTATCAGGAGTAGTCAGCATGGATTCACCAAGGGGAAATCATGTTTGACCAACCTGGTAGCCTTCTATGATAACATCACTGGCTGGGTAGATGGGGGGAGAGCGGTGGATGTCATCTACCTTGATTTCAGCAAGGCTTTTGACACTGTCTCCCATGACATCCTGATAGCAAAGCTGAGAAAATGCGGGATAGATGAGTGGACAGTGAGGTGGATTGAGAACTGGCTGACTGGCCGAGCTCAGAGGGTAGTGATCAGCGGCACAGAGTCCAGCTGGAGGCCTGTAACTAGCGGTGTTCCCCAGGGGTCGGTGCTGGGTCCAGTCTTGTTCAATGTCTTCATCAACGACCTTGATGAGGGGATAGTGTCCACCCTCAGCAAGTTTGCTGATGACACGAAGCTGGGGGGAGTGGCTGACACGCCAGAAGGCTGTGCTGCCATTCAGCAAGACCTGGACAGGCTGGAGAGATGGGCAGAGAGGAACCTGATGAGGTTCAACAAAAGCAAGTGTAGAGTCTTGCACCTGGGGAGGAATAACCGCATGTACCAGTACAGGCTGGGGGATGACCTGCTGGAGAGGAGCTCTACAGAGAGGGACCTGGGGGTCCTGGTAGATGACAGGTTGGCCATGAGCCAGCAGTGTGCCCTGGTGGCTAAGAAGGCCAATGGGATCCTAGGGTGCATTAAAAAGAGTATTGCCAGCAGGTCGAGGGAGGTGATCCTTCCCCTCTACTCTGCCCTGGTCAGGCCTCAGCTGGAGTACTGTATCCAGTTCTGGGCTCCCCTGTATAAGAAAGACAGGGACCTCCTGGAAAGAGTCCAGCGGAGGGCCACAAAGATGATAAAGGGCCTGGAGCATCTCCCCTATGAGGAGAGGCTCAGTAAGCTGGGTCTGTTCAGCCTGGAGAAAAGAAGGCTGAGAGGGGACCTGATCCATGTTTATAAGTATCTTAGTTGCGGGAGGCAAATGGAGGTGGGGAACCTCTTTTCGGTGGTCAGTGGGGACAGGACAAGGGGCAATGGCCTTAAGCTGGAGCACAGGAAGTTCCGCACCAACATGCGGAAGAACTTCTTCACGGTGCGGGTGACGGAGCACTGGAACAGGCTGCCCAGGGAGGTTGTGGAGTCTCCTTCCCTGGAGATATTCAAGACCCGCCTGGACGCCTACCTGTGCAACCTGCTGTAGGGAACCTGCTCTGGCAGGGGGGTTGGACTCGATGATCTCTTGAGGTCCCTTCCAACCCCTGCAATTCTGTGATTCTGTGATTCTGTAACGCAAATTAAGATGGGGAGCAGAGTAATTAGAATTACCAAGGAAACCTTATCTTGCTATCTCTGCAAGCCAATAGGTGTTAGCTAACTGGCTTCAAAATAACAAGATGAGTCCCCATAAACATAACACTCTTGTATGATTCATATACAGATATTATTTAGATATATTTAGACTATTATCTTAGACATCAGGGGGAAGTTCTTCACTGAGAGGCTGGTGAAGTGCTGGAACAGGCTGCTGAGAGAGGTTGTAGATGCTCCATCCCTGGAGGTCTTCGAGGCCAGGCTGGATGGGGCCCTGGGCAACCTGATCTAGTACTTCATCTAGCAGTTGGCAACCTTGCCTGTGGCGCAGGGGTTGGAACGTCATGATCCTTGAGGTCCCTTCCAACCCAAGCCATTCTATGATTCTATGACATGGCAATGCAGAGATAAATACATGGAACTTCTACGAGTATCTGGGGGGAAGAAAGTAGAACTTAATGAACAGTGATCAGCTGTGACACAGAAAAGCCAATTCCAAACCATTTCCATACTTGTGCAGTCTTGGGGGCAGACAGCTGGATCTTTGCTTTCCACCGCATCACAGATGCCATCTGGACAAGTCTTGATACTTGGGGTGCACGTGGAATAGTTTGTGGTGATTCCTATTAACAAAAAAACAGACAGCTGTACAAACACCACGATGCATATTACATCTTCTCAGTGCACAGTGACACACCAAAACACAGGTTACCTTTCTCTTTAAAATAAAGATCTGTGAATATCTGTAAATACTTCACTATCTTCTAAAGCAATAGTGAAGATAATATCTAAAAGCAACAAAAAGGAATATATTTTTCACTATGTTTCCTGTTTCGTGCCTTTGATAGCCGTTTGGGTACGTCACCACTAAGTCCTTACAACTAAGGATATCTCTATACAATTTGATACATACGTGAATATGAAGGTTACAAGTAATCAAAGACAATTTGAGATACTCATGCAGTTTGAAGGGATAAAGCATTGACACAGAAGCACTATACTGAACCTGTCAGACCTATGTTACAATCACAGAACATGGAACCAAGCAGAGAGACCACCTCTGTGCCAACCAACCACACCTGCTGTTCAGAGGCTCACACTGGTATGTTCCAAACTCAATTCATGGTTGCAGAGCTCTTAAGTTGTCCATTACACTGATAGAAACCCAAAAGTAGGCAGTCTAGTACTTTGTATCAAGTCCAATCCACCAGGGACAAGATCAAGAATGACCATCCCAACTTAACTTCATTTTCCTTCCTACAAGGAGTGAATGTTTCACTTAAGTATTACGTTTTTTTTTTTGTTTTTTTTTTTAACCACTTCTTCTGTGTAGTTTGCTACATCATGTTGTCCAGCTAGAATGAATCAGCTTATATTTATGGAAGATAAAAGCATAGTTACAACTAAAGAAAAACTTGACTTCGTAGAACAGATATGTACCTTTTCCACTCCCCTGTCTCCACTGGCATCTTCCTGTTAACACTCCCAGGCCACCACACTCTTCACATTCAGCAAGGTGCTTACTCACAGCACAAGAGTCGGGGCAGTCCACTTCTTTTTTTATAACTGTTGGGAAGAGTGCTTGCTGTCAGTTCAGTACAAGGGAAATGAATACACAAGCAAGTTAGATCAAACCAGAAGGAAAATTCCTTTCTTAAGGGTAGATAGGAAGAAAGGAAAGATGAGGGAAGAAAGGAGAGAGTGAACAGTGACCTAAGCATTAATTGGTTTAAATAACAATTAAAAGTCTAGGTGTTTCTCTTCTGTAAAATTAAATAGTAAGATCACAATAGCATGATCATCTTTGCTTCACGGCACACTGTCAATGCCCAAGACTGTAGAAATATGCAAACATATTGGTTACAGAAAAACAGGGAGTCTAAGTATTTAATGCTTCATACAAAACTTTCAACTAAGTGAAAACGTTTTGTACTTGGGCTAATGCAGTTGTAGCCCGAGAGCAACACTAAGAATGTATGATTTCAGATAGTAAAGGCTCTCACAAAAAGTCCTCTGCAGGCTTTTGTTTCTTCTTATTCCACCCATTCTCTCTTGGTATAGGAGTTATGATATGAAACAATGGAACTGCAGAAATTATCAGTCAGAGTTCTAAGGTTCTGCACAAAGTGAGATATTGTTTGGAGATAAATGATTACATTTCCAGTGTAACCCTCTTCTGCTGTGGTTTTTACATAATATTTCTAACACTCTGTCCTAGTGACCTTTCCAGTAAAATGAAGTCAATGCAATTGATACATGAATGTTGAGAAAAATGTTTAAATATATAAATTAGAATGGGAGGAGAAAGTAGAAAGAAAGATGATTAAATAAATATGCTTAGGCCAGAGAATCGTGGTTTTAATATGATGATGAACATTAGAAATCACATATGATGTGCCATTTTATGTGCATAAATTCTTAAAACAAATATTTGCTGCAATTGAGTCTGAATCAGAACACCAAATTAAAAACTTTGCAGTCTATATCTCGTAGCTCAGTCTCAAGTACTTACGAGTTCCTTCTAATACAACAGTGAGAAGGGTTTTGGTATGTTTCCTGCTCTGCTTGTCTGTAGCTTGAATAGTGTATTGTATTTCTTTGCATTCAGGTCTTAGTAGCACAGAGGAATCGTTCACGTAAAGACTTCCATATTTGTCTTCTCGGCCTTGAAGTATGCCGACAGCATAGCAGCTTACATTGGGGGACAGTAACTTGTAAGTGATGTTCACACCACGGAATTTCATACAGTTTTCGATGCAGATTTTTCCTATCTAGGCTCAAACACCAACAAAGAAGTCACAGACAGCCGAAAAAAAAAGCTATACATCAAAAATATTTTGTGCTTCCCAAAAATACCTTAAGGAAAATGAAGTTCACCTTGCACAGTTCAACACTCATCTTGCTTTTATACGTTTTAATATTTTAATGTCAACACAGTACCTGAATCATAGAATCATCTGGGTTGGAAAAGACCTTCAAGATAATCAAGTCCTGCCATAAACCTGACCTACAGAATCCCATCAGCAAACCATGTCCCTCAGTGCCATATGCACAGGTCTCTTAAATACCTTCAGGGATGGGAACTCCACCACTTCCCAGGGCAGCCTGTTCCAGTGTTTAACCACCCTCTCTAAACTTCCTCTGGTGTAACTTGAGACTGTTTCCCCCATCCTATAGTTTGTCGCCTGAGAAGAGAGACTGACACCTTCCTCTCTGCAATCTCCTTTCAGGTGGTTATGAAGAGCCCCAGTTCCCTCAGTGACTTCCCCTAAGTCTTGTCTTCTAGAGTCCTCAGCAGATTCCGTGCTCAATCCTGCACATGCTCAAGCAACTCCTCCGAGTGAGGGGCCCAAAACTGAACACAGTGCTCGAGGTGCAGTCTCACCAGTGCTGTAGACAAAGGGACAATCGCTTCCCTAGTCCTGCTGGCCTACTCCTGATGCAGGCCACGATATACACCAGTCCCAGCCATGTGCAGCCAGCTTCTCCAGAACAATACTGTGTGAAATTGTGTTGAATGCTTTATTAAAATCCAGGTAAACAACCTCATCTACTAAGTGGATCCTTCAAATGTGATCTGAGTTCTTCAAATGCGATTTATTCTCAGTAAAAATGAGAAGTGAAGTATTACCATTGTCTTCTGCTTAATGATGGAAAAATCAAAAGCTCTGGCCCAGAGACTTGGTGATATTTGGTGCCTACTGCTGGTGGCAGGCACTGTTCAGTGTCAGCATTACCCTGTGATTTGGAAAAGTCTGGGTTCAGTCCCTTCTCTGTCCCTGGCTGATCTGTGAGAAAAGCTTGCATTTGCTTGAGAAAGCAAACAGTTCTGTGTGAACAAAGCCAGGACTCTTCTCAAATGAGACAGAAATAGAAATTGCTAACACACAAGTTTCGTAATACTACAGTCAAAAATTTCTGGCCAGCAGAGTTTTATGAAAGCCTTAAAAGGAATAAGAACCTCATTGTTTCCCATTTGAATTTTTTTTAAAAAACATTTTCATCTATAAATGAAAATATGTGGATTTGCTATATTTGACCTTCTGCCTGCCAGAATATGTGTGCTACAGCACTCTTCAGTCTAAAACAATTCATCTAAGAAGCACTGGAACGTAAAGCTCTGTCTCTTGTCCAGCTCCTATAGGAACTGATCCAAAGCTGCCTTTGGTTTTTGCATTTACTAGAGTGGGATTCAGATCAGATCTGGATAAATTGGCTTTCCGTGCAGAGAAAACCACAATGCAAAGGGTGGAGTGTTATTTAAGGGGACTTGATGATGGATTCTTTTCAAAGACTTCAGTAAAGATCTGTTCCCAAGTACCACTACTGCTGGTAAAAAAGCTTATGCGTACATCTTGGTTTTAGCATTTATATTCAAGAATGTTATAAAAAAAAAAAATTCTTTTCCTAAGAGTCTAGTCTATTTAAAGTCAGAGAGGAAGCTCTTCCAATCCTAGCAGCATACTCTGTCATAGGATAATCCTACTGCATCTAACATTCCCATTCACACCACTGAATGGTCACTTAGCTCCATTTGTTGGGTTTTGTTTTGTTGGGGTTTTTTTGGTGGCAGGATAGCATACAAAGACTACTAAAGCAATCAGAAACCAGGCCATTTTCGGTAGTTAGCCTCCACTCTGTCTCTTCCAGACATCATGCTGGGACTGGCAGAAAGAAAAAGAAGAGTACAACTGTTCATAAATACTGTCTAGACACAAGGTCTAGACATGTCCCATTCAGGACCACATCATCTTAGCTTTGGTGTTGCACTGCAACTGGCAGTGTTTTGCAGCTGCTGCTGTGATGCTTTCACGATGCAGCAGGAGAACATAGTGATGTTCCATGGTATTAACCCTTATATTGACCACACAAAAATTGTCCTTTTCTTACAATCTACTCTGTCATAATTTCTTTGCATAGGCACTATTTTGATTAACAGAAGTTTCCCAAAGGAGGGGATGGAGACCACATAAATTCAGGGTTCCTGAAGAGCAGATTATCCTTAGTGTAGAGCATGGGCCAGTTTTGCTTTGTTTGTATCACTTAAGGAGGAGCTAAAGATTCCCCTCTAAAGAATATTCTGTTGGAAAGATGGGCTTTCACTTTTTGCCTGGTTTCACTAGGGAAAGCTCAAGCTTGTAACCTTGCTCTGCTCTGTAGGTTCTGGAGGCAGAACCAATCCAAAATGCTGCAGAGCTCAGCCCCATGGGAAAGAGGTAGAAACAAGCAGCCTGTCTTTTTCATGAGGAGGTTGGAAAGCAGCCTGATAATCAGGGTGGACATTAACATACAGGGGAGGAATCTTCAAAGATGCATTTTGTAAGACACCCAATAGTTAACACAGAAATATAATTATCAGAAATAGGAATAGAAAAATCCACCTTATGAGATCCAGAGTTTAATAAAGTCCGGATAACGATAATGTTCCTCGTCACTGAATTCCAGGGACATTTGGACATATAAGCTCTTTAAAAATCTCAGCCTATATTATTCATCATTTATCTTGGTAAATGTCAATAGAGCTTTAAGTTCTTTGATAAGTTAAATGCCACTGGGCAAGCCTGTACCATCAGGCCATGCTTCTGTTATTCAATTCATTTAGCTGCTCAAATAGACAAATGGCATCAGCCCAGCAGTTAATCATTTCTTCACGCTCTTGTGTTTTCCTTAGGGCAAGAGACAGTTGAGCCTTCATATTGATTTGGCTCAGTACTTTTCGTTACTGCTCTGGCACATCAGAGCTAATTATGCAGACAACTTTAATAATATGAAGGGCGGGGGACTAAACTGCTTATATTGAGTTCTGCTCCAAACCCAACCACACTGTAAATTCAAATACAGTCTCAGAAGTCTGTGGAAGACAATTTAACTGATCAAGAAAATTATCTCCAGAGCCAGGATGAGTTTTGAATTTTGGTGGTTGAGAATCAGAACAAAATCTTTTTGTGAATTTACATTTAGGCAACACAAAAAGAGATCTCTTCCCACAGACTTAGAGATCATGCAAGGAACAGTTTTTCTCTGCTACTGCTGCCACCCAGTGAAACTGCGCCGTTACCGGAAAGTGCTATTGTTCCCAGAAACTCTAAAATTCTATTTCAAACGTTTGACTGCATTGACAAAATGCAAAAAATGATAGCTTTAAAATGTTAACTTGCTTTAGTTTTGCCATTCTGGAACTAAAAAACTATATACTTTCAGACTTCAAACATACACATTCAGACAATCTAGGGCATGCACAGATAAAGATGGTTTAACCACATTTAGTCTGGACAACAGAGAATGAACTCATTAATTCACAACATTATTGTATTTCTATACATATATGTAATGTCTGCTTGTACACGAGCACAAAACATCTATTAATTCATATATATTCATGCGTACCTAATAGTCAAGTTTTCCCTTCCTTTTTACAATTACAGTCCTGTTGAGACATACACGCAGAATGTCTTAGCATTTCTAGATGCTAAGAGCTAGACTATGGGTATCTTATGCATCTACATAGTTATTTCTTCTAGGGGAAAACCACTGATTTAACCCACCTTCAGGCAAGAGTTTTCTTCACTTCTGAGAACAAATCTTTCACAATCTAGTGCTATAAAAAATACCCCAGATTTAACAATAAGAGACTGTTGGGACTGTTCGAAAGGAACAGAATATGCTCTGAAGTCTCTAACAGACTGCAAATTTCTAAGTTGCAGCCACAAGGAATCACAAAGGATCATATAGCAGTCATTTTCATTGGGAGCTCTCTATGTGAGCACACTCAGAATCCTCTCTGTATTTAGGCTCTTCAGTGCAGACTGCAGGTAAAGTGTCCCTTGACTGAGCAGCAGCATTTTTATTGTTCATGTAATGTCTGTTCTGTACTCTCAAGAGCTACCAGATCATAGCACATTTCATCAGATTAAATATATAAACATGAATTACACCCAATTTTCCTTTTTCTTTCTTTTTACAACCAGCTAGTCTTAAAGATGAGTAAAACTGAACTCTTCCTTAGAGTACTTCCAATGAATTGCTTTCCTCTGCACTTGGGATGATATTTTAGTCTCAATCCTTCTCTCTGCTGCAAATACACCAGCAGTATTACAGCTGTATTTAGTTTTGAGAGATTTTTCACCAGCTCCCCCAAGATGGCTCATTGTTGTAGTTTTTAATAATCACTTTTATAACATTACTCATATTGAACTAGTTCCTTATTAATGTACATGTTCCACAGAAATTACATTGCAATTTTCACCTGATTAATGTCAACCTGTTAGAAGGTGTTTCTGGAAGGCAATATTAATGGCAATGGTGGTGATTAAACTAAAATGAAGGTTGAATTAGGAAACACATTAGCTACGAAGTAACCATTACCTAGAGACAAGCTGTTAACATACTGGAACATGTAGAGCTGGGACTCCAATAGCTAAGACAAACTTTTTTTTTTTGCTGTTAATATTTTTCCAGTTACTTATGCATAAGCCACTAATGGTTCCAAGTTCCTCTGAATATAACACACATCTCTGTTTCTGCCTATTAGTGTTGCCACATATGGCTTCTACTCTGCTATTTTACTATGCAAGAGCTAGTGTCCAGTCTACCTGATATCCACTATGGCTATTGTCCAGCAACAGTCATACTGATATCATGTTTTTCATTGATTCTACTTAAAACAGCTACAACCAATGATTTAACCATACACCACTGGGAGAACACAATTGTGCGTCAACTCTGGGAGAAAGCTGAAAGCTATGCGCAAGAAAAGAAGTAGAAAGGAGCTCAAGCGTCCCACAGAAACAAGTAGAAATGAGCACGTAATTGCTGAAAATAAACTATGAGCAGTGAAATTGTGGCAACAGTTATGTCAGCATGCAGCCAAATCACTGAAGGAGAAACAAGAAACAGTTTTGGAGTGCTCACAATTCATATCTAGCACGTAATTTCAGAGCGTACATTGAAAGACAGATAACTAAACTTCACATGCATACAAATAGGAGCCAGAATCAAGAAGCAAACCCTAGATTTCCTGCATTTCACCTCAGTGATCTATCCACTAGCTCTGTTTCTAACAGAATGCAATTAACACAGTTCTTACTTGTGCAAAACGTTCAGCGTTTCTGTTCACTGTGAACTGGTAAGTTGTGTTCGGAAACTGAATGCTGACAGGGAGGATGGAGACATTGAAATGAAGCATCACTGATCTTTCTGGGCCATTAAATTCTGTGTCATTCACCAAAACATCCAACTGGAAGGAACGGTGCTCTGTGACTGAAATACTTTTATTCAGTACCAGTTCTGCAAAAGAAAAGGTTAGTCTATTACAGACCCACGCTATCTCAGAATGCATCTTTTGATACTGCACTCCCCCCAAAACTATAAATATCAAAGCCATTCCTAATAGGAAACAAAAGCAGGTGAACTGAACATGACAATATGTTCTTATGGATTTATGCTCTGTGCTATTCAAGTGGTTTAAAGAGGTACGAAGAGGTGATCTTCCCCTCTAATGACCTTGCTGAGAAGCCTATAATCAAAACCTCTTGCTTCTCTGTACTATGAACATCATCCCATATTTCCCCCATAGGAAAGATGCACCTTTTTTTCAGTGTAGGTTTAAAGCTCAGCATGTCACTTCATTTGAAATCTCTCAGCTTCCTTTGGCTTAATACTTCCAAAATGCTTGGAAAACTTAAATAGCAATTGTCAAGCATTAACAAGTAACTTCTTCATTTGAAGAAAGAGACCTTACTGTATTCGTGTTGAGTTCCCCTCACTTGGCTGCCATTTGGGCTGAAGTGGATTTCATCGAAAATGTGCTCCACCCGAAACGTTTCACTTATCCATGGATCATCGGTAATGATGGTTCCTGTGTATTTCTTTCTGCTGCTTTCAAGGGGATAAATAGGTGTGGTGTCTGCATCATATACAGTCAGCGTTGCAAGGACAGTTCCCTGGAAGGAAATTATAAATGACATTGCTGAATGATCTTGAAGGTTTCCTCCCTTGATACGCGTTTAGAAGATTAAAATTTTGGTCATATAAAATCTTACTGCTGCACTTTCACTCAGGTCCACTCTTTCATTCAAATTCGTTGTAAGCTCCAGTAGGAGCATTTTATTAAGGCAGGTTGGTATTCATGGTCACTTTCAAGGCCCAACGAAGGAAAGCTTATCTGGCCTCAGTGTTAGTTTGTGGGTATAGCAATCTCCACTTAATCCAGTTCAAAAATTGGCACTTGAGTGAATGAGCAAGGAGCCACATGCAAGCTTCAAAATGGACCGTTCCCAGTTTGTGCAACTAGAGTACTCAATGCACACAATTTTTTTCTTTTTTATTAACTGATGAAATACATTTCCAAATAAGCATCTCATGATGCAGAGAACGGCAACCTTTCAATTAAGAATACAAACAACAACAACAAAAAAAACAATGAATAACTGTAAATGACACCTTAGCGATCTTGTATGAATGAGATGTAGATTTTGCTTATGTCATTACAGCTAGGAAGAGTATCCGGTAATACAAGGGTTCTGGTTTGTGCTCGGCAGCAGCTCCAGTACTTTAGAGCTCCCAATCTTATTCATAAGCAGGTTGTGGCAAGACTGCATGCCCACTGAAACTGAGAGATGGGTCATTTGGGTGTACAGGCAGACGGGTGCTCATGCTAACAGATGCCAGTCCCAGAGAATCTCCTTAACTGCTTATGTAGAGGTGAAAAGAGTTAGACGGCTCAAAAGAAAGATGGCAATCACCAAGGCAGCAGTGAAAGAAACAGTGCCATGTAATTATTTTATATCTAAATAGAATGTCAAGTGTTTGAGGTAGGAAAAGAGTGCACATGCATGGTTCTTGAATTTTATTTATAAATATTAAATATTTTATATAGATATATTTAACAAACGTCATTCTACAACAGTACTAACAAGGCGGGTAAATAACATGTGTACTTAAAAGACGAGGAAATATATTCACATAGGTCAGACTTATTACCTGAAATGACAGAAGTGACCTGAGTTGTTTGTCTGCCTTCTGCTTAATCTACTAGATTGCAGTTTTCTGCCTGGACATTGAATCCACTCAGCTGTTAAGATTTTTATTAGCAATTCTATGGTTAATTTAGTTAATAGAAAAATAGATATTTTAGTTAAAAGAAAAATAGAATAGTTAGTTAATTCTAGGTCAATTTAGTTAATAGAAAAGACTGACAGTTTCCAAATAGAATGCCTTTTTTTTTTTTCCCCCCACTGCAAACTGACAGTGAAAGTCAGTATCTTCTGAACACTTTGCAGGCACATAATTTCAAAAATAATATACTAATTTATAAAATAGTTTTATGATAGTTTCTCCTTTTCTCATCCAGAGAAAAGTGAAACTCCCAAATTTGAAAGTCTTCAAAAGCAAAAAGGAATTGCTTTCTGCCCAGGCAAATGCAGTAAGTTAATGGACAGCTTGTCAATGCTTGTTCTAGCCTGGAGGTGGCAGCAAACTCCTAAAATCATTCCTCTCCCTTCCAGACATAAATATGAGCAAAATTTACTCGGAGGGGAAATTTGACTGGGGGAAAAAAAAAAAANGGAAATTTGAATTGGGGAAAAAAAAAAAAAAAAAAGGCAGCTGTTAGGGAACAGAAGTCCTCTCATAAAAGATGCATCATTCAGGCCCATAAAGAAGTTTATTGCATATACCACTAATGAACTGAGGATTCTGGTGGGACAAGCCAAAGAGCCCACCAGCACAAAGAGCCCTTCTCTACTGAGGCGTACGTGTGCAGGGGGTGCACACAGAAACATTCAGAGGTTCAGACTTCTTGAAAGACCACCTTGGCACAGTTATGGAACAGCAAGAGGAGGCCATCAAAGTGAGATCCTGGAGCTCTCCTTTAACAGAGTGAACCTGAAACAGTAACACCTTTGCAGGTGAAAAGTTTGCATGCAGGGACAGAATTAAAGCTGCAGAAGACAACCACCTCTCCTAATTCTTTGTTCTTGGTAAAGCATGCCAGTAACTGTTCTGAATATGCCTAGGTCACTCCAAAAGTAATGCCTCCTACTTATTTCCATGGAAACTACAATAGCTACAAAGAGCACAATAACACTATTTGACAGAGCAAATTGTCAGCTACAGAACACTATTTTTCAACAGAGTCACTACCATTAGCTATGCATTCTCACCAGCAATGAACAAGAGCCTACATGTCATGCTCGTTAACACCTGCACCAGCAGAGGTGACCACTGTCACCACTGCTGAAACACAGCACCCCTCACTGTGCAGTCACAGCTCTGAAGAGTATGGTGTAATCACGTGCTTGATGCCAGCAACCCTCCTTACAGCGACTGTGCTCCTACTTCAGGGACCAAATTAAGGAGAACATTACCTCTTTTCTGTTGAACTCCACGACAGCATCTGCAGTGTCAGTGCCATTGGGAAGGAAGGGAGGAGAGTCATCTTCATCTAACACATTGACCAGAAAGGGCACCTCCACCTGCATTTCCCTGAAGCCCTCTCTCACGGTACACTTGGCAATCAGCTCGTATCTCTCTCGCTCCTCTCGATCTAGGCGCTGTGTTACGCTCACGCCAGTGGTGTTCTCATTGTATCGAAAAGGCAAACCTTCAGCTGAAAAACACAGTCACAGTATAAATAGGGACAATCACTTCCCATTACAGGACTGATTGTTTTCTTCTTTAATATTCTTTTATAATCCAGTAAATCCATTTACACATCATGATTGCATAACAAGAGGCAGACTCAGAAGTGAAACAGAAAAGAAAGCTGTGGGGCTGTATTAGAGCAAGCAGAAAAAATGAAAGATCCTACAGTCTAGATGAAACACAATTTAAAGCTCAGGCTATTCCACATCTGCTCTTGCCAGGTGCAAACTTCTAAAACCAACTTTTCCTTAGGGAAGGAGACAGTCCTTCTTCCCATCCTTTCTGTATAATTCAAAGGCAAAATATTCAGGCTCAGATCACATTTGAAAGGGAATTTCCTTTAGAGAATCAATCTAGAGGATCTACTACAAGAGAGATCTTAACAGTGCAGCTGTTTGCATCTATTTCTGGGACCCGAATCATTCAGTTCCAGTTTTACCTGCCAACAGTTTGTAGGAAATGCTGAGATTCTGACACAGATGATGAACTGAGGGTAACTGGAGCTGATGAAATGTACCAGGGGGTTTATTCTCCTTGATGTGAAAGGAGAGATCCATTTCTGTGAAGCAAAGCTGCCTTGCTGTCAGTGAACTGCAAGCTGGTGCAGTAGCATTGATCAAGGAGAGGAAAACGGTGGTGCGAGTAGCAGAGTCACATTCCTTCTCTTGGAAAGGGTGGGATGAAAGGAAGACATACAGCATCACCTTTGATAATGGCATCCAGTTTCCTACAGCTTCACAAAAAACACACCAGAAGAAATGTTTTATGGAAGACAGTCCATTTCTCTTACACTTTTTATGCTCTTGTCCGTTATTTCGCAAACTGTATAATTCTGTTATACAACAGAACAATTCTTGAACGTATCATCTGCTGGTTGGAAGACCTTAAATCTTAATAACCCCAGAAAGCTAAAAACCTATAGGCATTACCACTAGTTTTATGCTACAGAAACTCATTAAATCATACCAATGTTTTGCCTTTAAGACACTGACATATAACAAGTCGCTACTAGTAATCAACTTTTTGACTGTTTTGTTGGTTTCTTTTTTAAGGGACTACAACAGAGTAGGGTTGCAGTTGGGAAAAATAGTGCGCAAAATGGTAATAAATAGATCCACAGCCCAGACAGACCCATATCTTCTGTCATTTAAATCAGTGTTTTGATCATTTATACCAGTTGAAGACAGGAACCAAATTGTTTAAGTTCAGAGGACAATCTGCTTCATCATTCTGAAATATAAAGAGCTGATCAAAAGGTAACATGCACGTTTAAACAGCTCATGGCATCTACTAAGATACCCTCAAGCCTTAGTTATTTTGATAACCAGCATTTGACTACAGACAGAATGATAACATCTCTTTGGCAGACCTAATTCACTTTCAAAGACTCTATAGGTCACTGTGATATGAACAAAACAAGAAGCCCCAAGACTTTCTTGTTGTGGATAGCTATTCTTCCCTCTCAGCTACAAATAGGTATCTGATATTTATGAACGAGATGAACGAGTATCAGAAATGCAGCAAAAATGGATGAGATATCAAGCACTTTAAAAACAAACAAACAAAAAAAAACAGTAAATGCCTGAAGTTGAACGTTTACACATCAAGGCACCTAAGTCAAAGAGTAGCACTGATATATGGCCCTGAACTTACCACTTACTATGGACTCTCCAACAACAGAATTTCTGCCACTGATCACAGCAGTATGCCATTAGCATCTCATCCATTTCCTTCTCCACCATCTAATGATGCCTAATTTCCTCATAGATCAAAATCATCAAAATCAATTTACTGATAGAACATCAAAGAAGGGAAAAAACTTGAGATAATTCATTTCTGTAGTTGAACAGTAAGCTTCCTTAACAAAGCCAAATATCAAGAGGGAAAGTGCACAGCCACTTCTTCCAAGAACTGTTGGTGTTACATGCAAATCCACACAAATCCACATTACCAGAGTTTGAGGGGTGTTTACATGAGAATTTGAAGTAATCCAACTGCCTTGGTCTAGACACAAAGCACTCAATATTGACACAGTGGATTTGAATCAATTTGCATCAGTGGATGAACAAACTGCAAATCTCGGTATCACAGTGAGAGCAACTGGATCTGTCTCAGGTTAGCATTTGCTTTAGTACATATCTCCTTGTGTTTGCTGCAGATTTTGTTGGGTCTCGTTCCTCATTTTAAAAAAGGTGGGTTTTTTCCAAATTCCATGTTCACTGCTGACGGATAAATCTCAGGATCTGAGCATACTCTCCTTTAACAGAAGCTTCCACATGAAAAGCTAGTCTTGTACTTACACAGCATGTTAAAATCTTCTCTATCTAGGCTCTTGCTGAGGTAAAGAAGTCCCATTTTTTCTCTGATTTGAAACCAATGATTTTCATGGGATCTTGCTCGAGAAATGATGAGATTCTGGCACAGATGGAAGTGGGCTGCTTCTCCATGAGAATCCCTCAAGGCGTGGATGCGCAGGAGCGGCGTACCTGCCGCCTGGTCAAGGTAGACATTCTCCGAGTACTCCTTCCTGGGGAAGTACAGACCAAAGGAAGCTGCAAAAGAAAACACACAGCAGGAGAGTTGATCCCAGTTAAAAGATTTTTGAATTGGCATTTTCTTAAGAGATGCAATTCCAAAGAGCTGAGGGCTTCGTTTTGCAAGGATTAGAAGCATTAAACAAGATGTGAAAAATGCAGATCCTCATCTGATGTAAATCAGTATTGTTTTGCTGCACTCAAGCCAGGGACATAGCCAAAGACATGGCCCATAGTTTATATTCAAGTTACACAATCACCTACTGTTTGAAAGCAAAATCACTCTGCTGTAAACATGACCCTGCTTAAGGAGAATACTTAATGAACCTCTGCTTGCCAGATTTGACTTAAGTTTGTATCTGCAGCTCTCAGGTCTTCTTCCTTTATTTCACAGATAATATTCAGAGAAGGGAAAAAGCCTTTGATGAAATCACACACTTTAGAAATCTAAACCTTTTCTGCAGAGAGTAAACAAAAATGTATCAGTGGCTCTCAAACCTTTCCTTGGGTTACTGCATGTAACCTTTCTTACACAGAACACTTTTTGTGGGTCTCTCCCTTTCTAGGCAGACCAACATGATATTTTTTGTATAGAAAATAGAGTTGTTTAAAGAAAACTAACATGAAAGTCATAAAAACATGTAATTATAGAGAGGAAAGCTCAGACTTGACTTGTCCAAACAGGTGAGGAAAACAGACATCTATTTTTAAAACAATGACTGTGACTTTCCTCTATCACATTATAGGCATCTGCATTTAAAAGAACTCAGCTGTACCTCTATACTCATTTTTTCAGATGATCTCACTTGACCATTCACTTTGCAATGGCCTCTCCAGACCTCTCCTATGCCTCCCTTCCAATGCTACTGCTGCAAAGCTGATCACAGTAGAATGGTTGATGATACACATTGAGATAACAGTTATTAAAAAATAAGCACGAAGAGCAGGGTGTAAACAGACTTTACTGAGTTGTCAGAAACACTGAGAAGCCTGACAGGCCTCTGGATTGCAATATGGTCATTAAACAGGACCCACTTGTTCAAATTTTAAAAAGAGCTTTGTTCTTTTAAAGGTAAGTAAAGTTTGAGTGAGACTTTTAGAAATAGAAGGGATAGGCCAACATCTGCATCCACTGCAGCTGGCTGAAAGAGGACTACTGCCTTGTGTGGGTGCACAAGCAAACAACGTCAGAATGAATTGCAAAGACATCCTCCCTGTAATTTGTGTAAACAGTGATACTTGTGTGCACTGAAATACTGGAGATGTCACCATGTCCTCTATCTGCACTGATGGCCCATACTTGCTCCCATACAAGGACACTGGCACTTCGCATGATTCTGCATCATGCAATCTGATTTGATAAGGAGTAAGACATAGAAATGGCTCATACAACTGCTGAACAAATGAAGATAATAATTTCCATATGCTATGGACACAACACTATTTTAGCTAAAATCAAGCCAGATACAAATGGAAATGATGGTAACACAGCAGTAAAATTTTGGATATAAAGCCAAAACATCTTCAAAATGCCATCAGGATGTAACATTTATTTTACATTATTATTGGACTCATACGCTATTCTTCTGAACGGAGAGGACGACAAACAAACCCTAAATGAGAGACCTCCCATTTCCTTTGGAAACACCACAGAAACCATTCTACCTTACAATGCTTCATGACATCATCAGTATCCCTGGATGCAATTACATCCATGTGATTTACAGGCCCCATTACTTGTTCCACAAATACTCTGCAATATGTGAATTAAGTGGTAAAGCGATGCAGTAGGTGAATTTGCTCCAAATTAATTAATTCAAAAGGAAGCCAACAAAAGCCTTTCACAGAGTTTTAGAAAAGCAATTTAACCAGTGACTCCTGACGCCTCCAATCTGGAAGAAAGCAATTACTTCTGATTCTGGCCCTATCACTGCCTTTTTAGGGTTAGATTCCTGAACATTCCTAATGCATTTCAAATCTTTTTCCTGTCCTGCTGCCTGTCTCTGTCTTTTCAGAAGTGCAGGAAAGGATGGGGGATCTGCACCACTAGGATTCCTAACAAACAGGTTCATTAATGAAAGGTATACAGTAATATCCAAATAGAAAACCCAGTCCCAGTGCAAATGGATTTCCTTGAGGCATTTTCTCTAAGATCATGATTCTAGAGTTAGAAAAACTTCCTCACAAGAAATTCAACACTGGATATGCACTGCTCAATATAAATAAACAGAGTTGAACTCACTGATGTGTGCAACTGAGACTTATACAACATTAGTAACAGGATGGAGGAATATTCATTTATTTCTTTAGTTCTAAGACTGGGGTGAGCAGTTCTAATGTGAGGAAGGATGAAGGGGACACATCCTGTGGCATAAGTGGATCTTAAATGCTTTTATGTTTTACTTTGAAAACAAGTATTTCAAATGAAAATTCTTTACAGCAAAGTAGAAACTTACATGGTAAAAAAAAAAAAAAAAGATATAAACTTGATTTAGCCATGTTATTGTAACAAGATTCATTCAATGCTCCTGATCTTGAAATTACTAGGAATATCTGAAGTGCTTTGTGCCATTCTGTAATTCCACCTCAAGCACTGGAAGAGACCAGAGACTGCCCAGGTAACAATCCCACTCTACGGGTAAATTTTCGGAGTGTGATTTTGAAGGAGATCTTTGAAGTAGAAACATGGCACCCACTTCTCTGAATTGTGTTCATGCTTTTAAGCCCCAGTAAGTTAAAACCAGATTCAATAAATTTGCCATGGCAGGTGAGCTGCAGGAGGAAGAGGTTCTAATCCTGGCCACAGTGCCTTGTGTCCTGAAAATAATCGATTCCCAAGAATTTGTGTGAGATTCCTATAGAAACCAGATGGAGTTTTTATTGAATATACCACTTAAATAAAGGGGAACTGAGATGGTTACATTCAAAACTGATGGTTAAAGTGCTTTTGCTTAGGAGTTAAAAGCAGAGAAACATTTCACATCATGACCTTCAAACACCACGCTCCACAGCATACCTAAACAACATAGTGTATAGGAGAGAGGAAGAGACACAGAGGGAATTAGTGGAATATTTTGACATCTCTGAACTTTTTTTTTTTTTTTTTTTTTAAGAAGAGAATGCTTCATCTCTTCTCTGTTCTGCAATCACTGCAGAAAACACTGCAGACTCTGATGGATGAGCAATATAACATGATAATAGCATATCAGTAACACACAGATGAGAAAAGTGATCACGCTTAAGCGGATGTAATGCTACTGGCTAATAGCTCCTACAGGAAATAGATAGAGTTAGGGCAGCATTTTTCCAGTTCAAGGAGAGAAAGCAGATAAAAACGAGAGTGGAGAAATGAGATTACATATACTTTGAAGCCTTGATGTAAACAGCTTTTGAAATAAAGCAATTTTTCATGTGGCTTTTTTTTTTTTTCCAAACATGAATTATTAGGTGAATAATGCCTTTTTAGAAACAATTTGATTTTTTGTACAAAATCTGATGTAGAAAGCTTTGCATATTTTTAATTTTTTATGCTTGCCACTATAGACTTGAGTAGCATAGGTGGACTACTCTTGATGGAAACTATGAAAACTGACTATAGTAACATTATACTTTTAATATCAACCCTAAGGAGGAAAATACAATTTAACTTTTCAGTCACAAAGTGAAGTGGCACGAATCCCTCTTATTAGTTGAATTCAGTGTGAAAGACAGGCTCCCAAACAATGTCTGCTGCCATCTTTCAGGGTAGAACTGCTGACTTTGGATAACATCGTAAATTATCCTAGTCACGGGCATTGCTCTGGGAAAGGATGTGCTTAGGCACCTGAAAAACCATCCCACGTCCACATGGATCACTTGCAGAGCCTCAGTCCATGGAGGACATAGCAGACGGGGAGAAGAAAGGGCAGCCAGCAGGCAGCAGGCCCACGGCTCAGATGCACCCTGTCACCTTGGGCCACGAGGCTACAGAGCAGCCCACAGCATCCTATTCTAAGTGGTGCTGATACTCCAACCTCACGGCTATAGCCACAGCACGAGTGAAAGCAGCATAGCGCTCAAATTCAAGGCCCGCCGCTGCCTTTGAGGTGCAGGGTTTGGCTAAACAAGCAGGTGTTTTACACAGCTCACAGCGAAACTTGAGCTTGACAGACTGCTGTTTGGTTTCACGTACACCATGCAACTGATCAGAAGGCCCAGTCTTGATTTAAGAAGTTCAGGTGACTGAAATCTAACATCTCTCTTCAAAGTTACTCTGAGTTTAATTACGTCATCAGAAAAACGTCTCTCTAGCCTGACTGTTTGCTATATTCCACCTTCTCTTCACCATTCATGTTATATGCTGCACTTTTTTCCCACTGAATGAGAACCTTCACAATCTCACGATATCTGCTGGATTAACAAGCATTTAGAACATCAACACTAGTTAGCGTTTTTAAGAAAACGTACTGAAAAAAATAATTAGCAAATTGGAAATGGAATGAGGGTTGGTTTTGACTCAGCAAATAACAGATACCTACGCAGCCCATATCTGACAAAGTTTGCTCAGAGCTCCCCAGCACTCTGGAGGACACCATGACAATTTATTAGAAATGGAGCAGACCTCACAGAACCCCACTTCAAAAATCAACATGCAAAGAAAAGGTGCGTGTTTTCGATGCAACGATAGCCCTACCATTCTAACATATACGAGATAATGATATAACAGATGAACACGGGAGCCTGCTGCTAATAATCCCCCATTTGTTGCACAGCATCAGATTTCAACAAGCAATTATCTGGCAAGGTTAGTTTTGTGTTCCTGAAATAATTATCTTTACTTTTGATGAGTAGCCATTATGTTCCATTACAGTATTAATGCACTCAGTGTTTGATTCAGAGAACAAGAGCAGCAATGCACTTGTATATTTTAAATTAAAGAATTTGTCCACTTAATGTCCCTCTAGTCTCTACAGAGCTAAGCAGGAAACTCACCCTTATTAACCCAAAAGTCAGTCATTTAGAAAAAAAACTGACACTTAATGGAAGGATAGCATGAAACAGCATGGCTAGAAACAATGCTGTGAACAGAATACCCTTCAAGGCATTCAAGACGATGTCTGCCACTTAACACAGGCTGTTCTATCCCACAAGAAAGATAATGCTTATCCCGGCATTCACGAGTGGCTCTTCAGTCAGAGATGGTTTGACAGGGAGAACTATCTCCAGCTTATGCAGGGAATCGCTCCAACCTTTCCTTTGGTTCAGCAGCAGGATTTTAAATTAAGAACTGCGCAATCCATCATTGCACTGGGACTCATTTAAAAGGTAATCACAGGAGAACTGTTTCCAATAGAGTGAGCTGCACGTTGCCAGAGATAACTGCTCAGAGAACTAATATTCACCGGGGCAAAACGTAACAGTGTTTTATACGAAGCACCCTGCAAAGCTGTTTGAACACCTCAAAAAGGGGCCAGCCACCAAGGAGCTGCTGGGGAGCCCAGCTAACATCTGCAGCTTATGCTGGAGCATGAGCTAACAGCCTCCTTTTTTAGCTGGGGTGAGCCCCAGGGCCAGAAACTGAACAGCGTGGGGAAGGGCCCCATGCACGTAACACCGCTTGCTCTCAGCTGTCCCTGGGGCCTGCAGGGACGCGACACCAGAGCTGGAGACCCTGGGCTGCTGCGGTCCTCCAGCACAGCTGGGCAGCCAGGAGCCAGCGCAAGCCTCCGCGGCCCTGCTGGGTGGGCAGCCACCTCTCAAGGCAGACTGGTTTTTGTGCAAATTATTAAGATAGTCACCTGGTTTTATACAGAAAAGTCCAGTTAAATTCTGCCCTCACTGCACTGAGCTTAGGCAGCAGCGTTACTGCCCTTGGTATAAATCACTGCACGTCTGAAAGCCACCAGAACAGCGACAAACAGAACAACTGACAAACACCTAATTAACTAGCAAGCCATTAATGCAGTTCAGCAGCATGACATTATTTATTTTTAGGTATGTTATTTTAAGCTGATCATTACAGAAATTCTAACAGATGTGATGTGAACCAGACAACATAAGAAACTGTTTCAAAGTGGAAATGAATCCCTGTTTTGTCAATCTGCTCCTCTGGATCCTCAGTTAGAGTGGACCGTGAAGGATCACTGTAGAGCTTCGTGCACAATATTCTCAAAGTATACTCAAGTTTTATGGAGCTTGGTAATTGCTGTTTCACCTGTTGTGTGCATTTACTCATAGCACGATTGCTACAGAATGACAGAGTGAATTTCAATGGCAGCAGCACCAGAGGAATACATGTGTTTTACAGAATATGATACTTCCAGAGGGAACACCTCCTTGCAAAGTGATGGCAAGCAGAAATAATACTTAACTAGAAAATTTCCAGACCTGATAAACTGGTCTGCTTTAAGTTAATTGCCTCTCTTGTGATTTTGCTCAACAGATTCCCATGCTCATATTGAAAACAAACCTGGATTTTGATTGAAAACATAGAAATTATGTAGATATAAATATTAGATAGAAAAGCTCAGTTGATCATCTGTATTAACTTGCCAATAATGAAAATGAGAATTCCACAAGACACGAATAAGATAAATCTGCCAAAGCCAAGAGATGTATTAGATTAAAATAATGTTTTCTTAAGGTCTCAGGCAATTTGAACATAAATTGTAAAAACTCAAAACCAAACTAAGACCCCTAAATTTGTCAAAAAGAAAATATTTCAATTGGATTTGCGAGAATTGTGAAGATTTTGATTTTTGCCTCAATTCAAGATTGGCAAATACGCATCTTCCAGAAAATGGGAAAATAACCTCTAATGCTCTGCAAGTTCCCTGATGTCTCCTTCACACTGAGGTCAAGCCTGTGCCTACACTTTCTCCTTAGCGCCCATACTTCTACGTTTTAGAACTTCTAGGTTTTAGAAATTCACTTCAGAACTTCTTTAAGCAACCAAAAGGATAGAAGCTTCCTTTCTCTTGGTTTCTTATAGTTTGTTACTTTTTAGTAAGACGGCAAGTTTTTGATGGTCCACTGATCTAAACACCAGTGTTACTAAAATTATCCTTTGTAGAAATCAGCATGCACACAAAGCTTCTTTAAGGAGATTGCAGGGGTTTCTGCAAATTCTTTACATCCTGATTCTGTCACTCCTCGTTATTTATTTGATTAAATAATAATTCTTTTTTAAGCATGGCTTAATTGCTTGAGAATAGCTGGGTACAGCTTGGCTCAGTACGTGTAAAGAGCTGAAACATAAGACAGGAAAACTGACCAGAGATTGTACGGCAGCGCCAGTTACATTAATAAATGGTTAACAGAACTAGTTTCCATTAGGGTCAAACTTAGGGTGTTTACAATGCAGTAAAATAAAAAAGAAGATGACAATGTTTCTATACCACTCCATTTCTCATCTGTGTGGGCACAACATGTCTTGTTACATACAACTGAATACCCAGAGAACTCTCTATATTTTGCTTTGGCAACTAATCCTGAGTTTAAGAGCATTGAAGAAAACATGTTACAAAGATATCCCATGTCAAATGCTGCAAAACTTGGGGCTTTATTTGGGTTTGCACAGCACGTGGCAGGAAAAAATCTTCACTTAAATATCTGTGAAGGTAGAGCACATGCACACGTGTACAAAGATATGTATGTATCAAGATGAAAATAAGATGCTAAATATTTGTCGGGTTACAAATTTGAGAATACACAAACACAGAGCTGCATTTTCAGCCATTCATTTTTTTAAATAGTTCAGGTGGAACAATTGACAGGACTACCTGGAGGTGCCTCAGCCTGTAACACAAACAGAAACAAAAGGTAGCGGTTACACTACAGTGCCACTACAAAAGGCTTTCCCTGCAGCTCAGCAGTCATCTACTGGATCACGAAGCCTATGGTTGCAAACATAAAGGAAATACTGATCCACAAATCCATAATAGCAAGACATTACTTCTTGTATTACCTGATCCTGAAGCAGCATCTATGCAAGTGTCTAATAATTATTCAAACAATAAAAGAAACTGGATTAATGATAGGTTCAAATTGTATCCCTATGCATAAACTATATGGCCTTTTCTGACTTAAATATGGAAGGTTGGAAGGCTTCTGTGAAATATTTGAAAATACAATTTTTCATTTTTACATGAGAACGAAAATCAACTTTTTATAACTAAACAGAATCTTATCTGAAGCGAAAGAATTAATAAGAAAATAAGAAATACTTTTTTTTTTTTTTTTTTAAAAGAGTGGCTCAATTTTTGGAAGTAGACAAAAGTTTCAGGTATCAGAAACAAGACAACATCTCTATGGAGATTGTTATAAGTACTTCCTTATCACTGGAAACACCTCGTACAATGCCACGTACCAACTATGTGTCAAAACTGTAACGGTTCAGAACATATTCTCTCCAGAGCAGGAAGTGGATAGGGCTAAGGGCCAAGCTAGCACCACTGAAGACATACAAATAAGAGATTTGAGAAGTAATCAAAAGTTCTTCATTTTACAATTTATATGGTCATTTCTATTATGTATTACATATATTTATAGAAAGAAGCTGTGATTATCAAAAGGAAAGGCAAAATTGAGAATTAAGTGTCACAATGCTACCTTTATAACTCTCAGCTCCATCACAGACAGATTCTGCAAGCACCAAATTGCTCTGGCCCACCATTTCTTTTTCATGGTTCTCTTTGCTTTCACTAGTTTCAATGAACCTTGACAGCCCAACATACTCCATGTTTGTTCACAGTACTCATGTTCCTTGCAAGTGGATTTATTCCATATTGCATGACAAGAGATGCCAAGATACAGAGGTGGACTCAGTCTGCTGTTTTATTTTCAATTGCCAAAATAACGACAGATTTTCCTATTCAACCTCCACATGCACTCTCTAGGTGAGCTCCAAAATGTGCTTATGTATGACATATAAGCAGAGGTTATGATGCATGAGAAGCTAAAGACGACCAGCAACACACGTATCGCTGTTCTATCTTAAAACTGGCACACAAGTTGTAAATCTCAATCCATAAAATCCTCAATTAACAATGTAGTGACATACAAGTGCTCTAAACTCTTGTTATATTTCAATTAGCTTTCTCATATATTTATTCCAAAAATGCTGAGCTCATACAGGATAAACATTATAGCATTCAGTTGGAGAACAAGGTACTGAAAACTAAATACATTTCAAATCCACAAAAAAATTAAAATAAATCACAAGACAATCTCATCTGCAGAAATTACTCAGCACATTTGATGAAATGAAAGGACCCTTGAAGGTAAAAACAAATAAGCTTAAGTTAATTATCCTAGTCAGAATAGCATCAGTATCAAAATGCGTTTCCTGCATTAAGATATGGGTTTACATCACTGCGCTCCTTCCTTAATACAGAAACACTAAATTTTCACAATCCCAAGTCATGAAAATGAATGAAAAAAAATAACTGTTGATTTATGACAAGGATTTCTACATGCACACACTCCTGACCTGCATTACCACTATCTCAAGTTTCCCCATTTCCTTTCCTCCAGCTGCACTTGATTCTGCATCATCGAAATGCGTGTGAGCCTTCCTCTCAATTATAAGTAGATAGAGTCAAGACATCAGGGACCATTTTCTGACATTTCAGTGCAATTCGGATGCTAATGACCACAAACACCTTCACCTATTTCCTATTCCTCATCATCTTCATAAGGCGAGTATGGTCAAGCAAAATATGTAATAAGATTTCTCACAAACAGCTTTTTCCACTTACCGTCCCTCCACAGTGACAATTAACAAAATGGCAACCGCCGACTAAATGTTAACAGTATGACCTTCCGATATGTACACAAGGTCTAATTCTTCCACAGGGTATCAACAACCGTAGCTTCTCTACCTGAGCCATGGCAAAAGGGGTCTGAATTTCAGAGAATGTGTGCATGCATCACCTTCTTATTTTATGGAAGGTGGATGACTTGACCATGTCTTGATCGATTTTTACTTTCGATTCTCCACTGTTGCACTGGAAAAGCTATTTTCTATTTTTAGCACCTATGTGTAAAAATTATCCTGCTAGTCCTTATGCAGTGACATGGGAAATAGCTCAGCCTGAATTGTGTTTTATCCATATCTAATATCACTGTCTTCTCTAATTTTCTCCAATTCATGCAGTTCATGAAAGAAAGTGACAGCAGGATCATTACCTCCTTACAGTAGGAGGCAATCAATGAAAACTTTTGCTGCTGGTGGTTGAAAATTTGCCAGAAAAACGCTAATGACATGAACGTGCCTCTCTCACAGGAAAGTGCTCTATTATTAAGAGCTGCTATTCGCTTTCCAAACACTCAAGGGAGCTATGAGCCTGCAATTCAATTTTTCAATTCAGGAAGTGAAATATCAGTATGACTGTTAGCTTTATTTATTTATTTAAAGTTTTGTCATGAATGAACAGCCCATTTTGACTTATATTACTATATTTTAGGTGTTCTATGAAATTAGGTGGAGAAGGTAAGATGTCAATTTGTTACTTTTCATTTTCAATTTATAGTATTTTCTTCTAAGAAATATACATACACACTTCAAATTAAGACACAAGAAGATCTGAAATAATGTTATAACACATCTGCACTTGATCATTATTTTTTTCTTAAGTGCATTACAGACCTGCTTTTAAAATAGCTTCATAAAAAATGCATTACACCTGCCATCATTAAAAAATGAAACAAAACAACAACAAAAACCCTATCCCAGCTGTGAACATCACTGCTTAATAAAAGAGAACCTTTCCTTTGGGGACTTTTAATCATGACCGCACAGCAACTAGTCATTATGCTCTTGTCTTAAAACATAAATGCTGTCAGCAAAATGGCAAAAATTGTATTGACAAGGCTTGGCAACAGTCTGACATAACACTAATGATAAGCACTTGACACTGACAGGTTTTTAAGACAGCTCTTATCAACTAGCTTCAGTATAGAAATGAATTGCATTGCACTTCTGACAAGTTATAGGAATGAGCCAGAGATGTCTAAAAGAAACAAAGACTGATATTCAGATATAGAAGGAACCGCCTCTAACTTTTTGAATCCACAGTACTTTCACATGTCCTGGCACTCAGTTCAGAGCAGTAAACCATAAGCTTTGTTTTCTTTTAAGCAAAGTTTTGGGCCCTTTTCTGCTGGGCATGCCAAACAACCACAGACCAAACCTTCCTCCTTTAGTTACTAAGAACTGATTTATTTATTTCACAGCTATCTCAGAACCTTTTTTCACTGTAAATTTTTACTACAAACAAAATCCTTGCCCCATGCTTATATCCTCAACTGCCAAATCAAGAGATTGCTTTCCCTCTCATACAGTCACCTTTGGTAAAAGCTTTACTCCTGAGAAAGAAGTAGCATTTCTGTTGGAAAACTTCTGATCGCTTACTCTCTTTAATCGTGAGCAATGTCTGCTATATATAGGTCTGAACTGAGTCTAGGGTTGCACTGAAGAACAAAGATAGCCCTTGATGTTGACATTTATTCTGAACTACATGTAAGACTACCAGAATAGTCATTCTGATCACACGTTTTCAATGTATAAGCAAAGTGTAAGTGACAGTCCCAGAGCTGAAGAAAATACTGTAGTAGTTCAGTGACCAGCCCCTGGGCAACCCCACACAAAAAGATTATTTTTGCACAAGGTTTACAAATATAGGTTTTTTCCTCAGATGGTGAAATCGATGCTTGCTGTTTATTTCTGCTGCTTTTACAGGCTGAAAACACATCCACTGGCATCACAAGTCACAAGGAAATACTCAACTCATGTTTCAGCCCAGTGCCTCCATGCACACTTTATCAAGGCATTTTGATTTTTCAACTCCTTTGCAAAGGTGCTTGCTGCACCATTTCATCTACAGCTTAAGTTTTAATATAAGTGTCAGCATAAGACCTCATTTCCTCTGCTTCCCCTCTTTCCCTGTCAAGGCAATAATGTTCGCAGGCTAAAAGACTATAATGCATAATGAAAATAGAAGTACAGATTTCAACTGAATACACCAGAAATATAAAGTGCAGGCTCAGACTCTCTGCTTAGAAACTTCTACCTGTGCCTTAAAAGAAAGGACACAAACACCTGGGTGCGAACAAATCAAACAGTTTTACATCATGGCTACGACTCAAGTGAATTGACTTTTCCATGAATGCTTTCCATGAAATAGTTTCCCTGCAGGAGAAATGAATCGCTGCCTAGCTTGATGCTTTCTTTTTTTTTTCCCCCTTCAAGTGAGCATGCAGTTGTAGAAGCTTAACACAGTTTAAACTGTTTAAACTGTGAATAAGAGTATACTTTATCATTATCGGTAACTATTACATTTCAAAAGGAGATGATGACATTACTCAGATTTCTTTCTATGCTACAGCTACCAACAAATATTTGCATTATAGTGTACTCTTCCTATTCATTAATGTTCTTTGCTCACAAGTTCAGTACTCAATATGAAGTTGAACTTTCCTAGAATTTGTGAAGTCAGTGTGACAGGAAGAAAAGAAATTAGAAAAAAAACAAATAGCCAGTCTGAACTCACGGGATTCTCATGATACACTGGATTAAAAAAAAAAATAAAAATATTGGAGTAGGAAATTTCAGACCAAAGTTCCTTTTGAAGATGCAAATAAAAAAAAAAATAGATGAAGGGAAGAAGGAAATATATGATCACTGCAATGTAATGAAATGCCCATAATGAAACATTACTTGTAACTTTGTATTCAAAACTCAAGCTGAATTCCAGAGATGGCTCTTATGGGAAGAAAAAAGTGGCCTAATGCACTGTCTAATAACCCAGGCCTTGTTGAAAACTGTGCATTTGGAACACCACTCCATTCAAATCCACTTGGTTTCTGGTACAAAGGAACTGTCTGCGAAGGCACCCTCATGACATTCTGGCTCATACTCTCTGGATCTACACTCCGTATAGGTCTCTCTGCAAGTATTTCAGCACATTCAATTTAATTCGGCAAATACAGTAGCCCATTGAGGGACAAGGTAACTGTGTGAAGAAATTTAAACGAAGGCTACCTGATCTGCTCCAAAGATGTTCTCCCTTAGCCCTAACAACTATAATTTTGAGAGATGACACCACATATACAACATTTTAATGCTATCTAAAAGGTAAAAAATGAAGAGCATGGGCAGCACTCTGCCTGCAGCCCCATTCCTTTAAAGGGAACACAATATACCTCCCTTTACTGACTGCATGGCCTTCCACGTGCATTACATACTTACTTATAAAACTGAGTGTTTCAGAAAGAAAATTCAGAAAGAAAAAAATGGCCATCAAATGCTTAGTTGTATGGATTATAGTCAGCAGTGAACTGCGAATGAAAATTTAGGCAACAGTACATAAAAGTAAGCATAGGAGTAACACCTGCTATTTGCTAACACTAATTTTCAAGCTCCTCATCTCGTTCATCTTTCTGGAAGAGGGGAACCTGTAAAAAACACAGACTGACATCTATGTCTCATTTAAGGGTGCGTGGTGCACTCAAAAGTTTCCTTAAACACTTCAAGCTTTAAAGAGCACATGTTTTTTGTCAGTCACCTTGGCTCTTAGGTTGAAAACAGTTTGAAGGGAGCAGGGTGGAAGGCACATGCTACCTGACATGTCAATAACCGAGTTGGCACTCCTGTGCCAGGTGTATCCAGGCTTCCCAAAGGAACACCTAGGCTTAGGGGGCACTTCAGCTCTCCTCCCTAGTGGACACAAGTTAAATGCATGCTTGAGTCTGTCTGCATTAATAGCACTGAGTCTGGACCCAAGCATAGACTCGGATCAACTGTCATTGTGGGCACACCTTACAAAAATACCTATTTCTAATACAGTTACTGGCCTTATTCAAAGTTGAGGAGGTCAAGAATCCTATAGATTTCAGCAGGTGTGAGACTCAAAGCAACACCATGCAGCTACTCACAGACAGGATAACAAAATTTTTAGCATGTCTGCAAAATGTGTGTGTGAGTATGGGTGACACCTGAGGAGAAAAGATGAATGCTTGGGGATTGTTGCATAAAACTGCTGAGTCAAAAAGAATGATAAAGTGCTACACTTTAAGAACTTGTGCTAAGAAAAACATATTTAATTACCAAGAGAGTAGGTCCTGAGATACTTAAATATGTTGTTTTAAACTTATCTGACCAGAATTTAGGTTCAAAATGGTATTTGGACAATTAGCACTATTCTACAAGTTTAACATGTTTAATGTGATTCTCTATAAATGTAAGCCAGTAATATTTTGTTTCTAAGGTTGGACAATATTCCCTCTTAAACCAAAATTAATGTAGCAAATTGATTATAATTCTTCAGTGATCCCTATCCATTTGAATGAATGCTACTTTACCAAAAAGCCCAGTGGAGTCAGTCAGTCTACACATCATTAAAAATACCGTAAGGACTTTCTGGATCTACCCAACTCTAGGGGCTTTGGCTGACCTGATTTTCCTAAAATACCACTTTTAACAAAGACCGCATTGCTCCGAACCTCAAAATGAGAATGCCTCGTTATATATATTTTATTTTGTACTGTACTTTAGATATTTGATTGGCGAACCTCAGAAAGGATCTCGCATGTTGCTGCAGTGATAATCAACAATGTAATTTTAAAATTAGATTTATTCATTATGGGTTTAATTCACTTTTCTCTGAATAAAGCCAGAGTAAATCAACTTATACAGCTGTGTGAGCAAAATATAACTCTTCTGGAGCAAGAGAGGGAGTAGAGTTGTACAGCAGACCTCCATGGTCATAAGGCCATGGTCCAGAATAGCATGGACAACCTGCATGGCTATACAGCTCAGATTCGGAATGAAACAGCTGGCTCACCTGCAGACTAGTTTTCTGTTTCTTCATTGCTGCCCCAGCACTGGGGGATTGGCTTATTTTTGAGACACCTTGTTCATCTCTCAAGCATATCCACTTATCAGTACCTTTTCTGCTTTAAAAGAAAATTGAGATGGCACGAACAGATGCCACTTACTCAGAAAATATTCTCTTATGTGATATATTTTTCAAAAAACAGTCCCTGTTACTTAAGATAATCTCTCTTATGTTAAGCCCAAAAGTATTACAGCCAAAGGACATTTTGCTCACAGAGACATTTATAGTCACAACATTATTTCCTAGACGTTACTTTTAAGTAAAGAAAGTTTAAAAAGTTATGTTCTGGTGATTGATAACCTCACTGGAAATGTTTCATTTTAAGAAATGAGAACCATCTGCCAAAGATATAGTCTCATGTTGAAAGATTAAAAAGTAGCAACTTTTTCACGCAGCTATGGATTTGCTATTGATACACGCAAACATACAAATAAAATCCACACTTAAACATGCAATACAAACAGAACTACATTGATCTTAATTATAATCAGACGCATTTTTAAAATTGCTTCTTTAAGCTGCAATTATGTGTCTTCTGGAGCAATCTGGATTAAATCCGTCTCTTCCAGTATGTAGAATACCCTGTTTTCTAAAACAATTAATTTACCCTGGAAAGTTCATAAGCAAAGCAGCTGACACACACTCAGTGTACCAATCATTATAGAGACCAATGGAAAAAAGCAAGGGCAAGATTTATACTGCTCATATTGCTATTCATGAACAATTTACATTTCAACACATAAATTTCATGCTGGTTACCCAGACTAGAGCGTGTAGTAATACACGCTTATTCATGATCATGAATTCACATCTGGGAAAATCAAACAAAAGAAGTAGTACAAATACACACAGACTTCAAACCTTAATCTTTTACCAACAGTCAGGAGGTTTTGAGCACAGCTGCTGAGACGCTGTTGTGCAGACAGGATATTCATTTCATGTGTACAGGTTTTATGTACAACTACAACCATAATTATTTTTTCCAATGTTAACTTCATGGAAGCCTTCTTTTTTCTGGTAGCTTCACTCTTCTTCTTACCTCCTAGGCAGTTTTATTTCCCAAGTTTCCTTTCAATTGTCACAAGAGTGTCACCCACAGTGTTCCAGAGCTCAGGCAAAATGGAAAGCCTTCTCTTTCCATCTGAATTGCACTTCCAGTTGTCAACAGATAAAAGTGAGTGAAACTGGACTGATTCCTAAAATAATGCACTACAATGAATTTTCCAGTCCTAGAAACACAGTTCTTGTCGCTAACTCTAAGCAAATGAGGGACTGAAGTAAAGTTGCTCATGTGCACTGTGTTGAGCTCAAGGCTCTGGGATCCACAGTGCCCCTGACCTTCGTCCTTCCTGGTAACACCAGCTGAAGCAATACTCACCCAGAGGTCACCTCCCCACCACCTCAGCTGTGTTGCAGCAATGTGTTGCAGAACTCCGGCTGAAGGAGTCAGCTGGGTTTGAATCAGCTCTGTCCAGAGGAGAAGTTGTATGGAGACCCAGCCCTGAACAAGGCAAAGTGCAAGGAGCTGCCACAGGAACAGAGATAAAAAGCCTGGTGAATTTCACAAGCAGTGCCAAGTGCAATGGATCCAGTGACTAATTCATGTCCTGCAGCAGATGAAACCCCTGTGGTGAGAGTGGTTGCTCATCCTCTTTCTCTCACAGAGTTTGCCAGCCAAGGCTAGGAAAGTTTAATTGTTCCTTAAAACTATTGCTTCCACTCAGGCTACTGTGATAAACCAAAATATCATGAGTTGAAAATGGCCGTGGCTTGAGGACCTGAGGGCATTTTTCACTTGCCCTCAGTGCCACATGTCCCATGGGAGAGGAAGGATCGCAGCCAAGGGAGGCACGGTGAGATAAACCTGGAGGCTTCACCAGATCCAGCTCTCTGGATAAGGCTTCACCAAGACTGCAACCAAGGGACATCCCACTGGCACAACTGGTGGGATATGTGAGAGAGGTGCTGAGTTTTGTTTGGGACATGTATGTGACTCGTTCATCCACACGAAAACGTGCACCAAGGTCTTTTAGTGAAGACTACGTGCAATGTCTGATAAGAGAACATACTGTTGTATTCCCTATTCCAGGATAATCCAGACAGATTGTCAAGCACAGACTGGATCAATAGCACATACTTAAATATATATTTTTTTAAGATTCCTCAGAAAACTGTGGAAAGAAACACAGCAAAAACCCTATGAAAGCGCTAGTGGTTCTTGTATTTTGACAGGACTTCATTCTGGTTTTAGGATGATAAACTTTCTCACACATTTGATTGATGTAACTAGCTTAACTGACTAATCACTTTGCCTCCTAGCAGTTCCTTCCTGCTTATATCCAAGGAAACAGTCAATTAGAACTATAATTAATTCTTCCTTTCATGATGGGGTAAATTTGGAAGGTTGTGACCACATGAATGCAGGCTGTGCAGCTGGTTAATCTGCAACCCTGAGCCTCATGGCCTAATGAGCAAACTACAGCTCTTGTACTTCAAACAACAGGCAAAACACCCAAACCCTCTTCGGGCCGTTTGGATACCTACAAAATATCACATGCAGGAAATGTAACATTTCATCAGGCAGTTACACTGAAAAACAATGAATGTGCTTTTATGTTGAAGATGCATTGATGGATAACTCAACAGGAACCATTAGAAACTGCAAGACAAAGCAATACTGGAAACTAGTAAAATTGAACAAATTCAAAAACTGGGTGCACATAGCTAGAGAAGTAGGATTAGAAGTTTTAGCACAAAGATAAAAATTGAAAGCCTTATCCTGGATATAAAGCAGATTCTCCATCATCATGTTTTAACAATCTAAACTAGTTGTTTTTCTAAAATAATCACCACTACAACAAAAGACCTTGAAAAATAAATTAATCTAAAGATCGTGCAGCCACAGGCTGTTCAAAACTCAGGCTACAGAGCTACCACCTGCCTGACCTTACAGTAGAAGCGTTCAGTGAGTACCTAAGGAAGAATTCAGAGAATGTTTTAGTAGTTTGACTGCACTTACAATTCCCAGTAAATTATCTGCATTACAGGAGTTTCTAAAAGATGTCCATCTGATTACATTTACTCTGCAAAATACAGAGAACATCTCTTCCAAGCTGTCATGAGGTTGGAAATTCTTCTCTTATTTTTGCAAAGTAGTTTTCAAAAACATGTTCTAAGCATCTAAAAAATATTCCGGCTGGTCACACCACGTGAAATTTATACTACTTCAAATGTTTTAATGTATTTTTACATTGAGCATGACTTGCTAAAAAAAATCTGGTAAAGGTGAGAGACATAGGCAGACTAGCAAACTAGAGCAAATAAACTCCTGAAGTTATAAGTGAGCTAAAAAAGATACCTTTATTTATTTATTTTGAATAAGCAGAGAGGTGACATGGAGTTCCATAAACACAGATTTACCCTGAGAGTAACAGATCTGGGTCAGAAATCAGACTGAGAGGTTTGGTTTCCTGCCCAGATCAGCTGCAAAGCAATTTCATGACATTACCACAATTCAAGAGAGAGACATGACAAAACCTTAACTCCTGTTTTACTTCAGCCTTAAAAGAAAAAAGGGGAGAGGAGGGGGGTAAATTTACATACAATTTAATTTAGGTCCGTACTTCACTCCTTGGAACATTCCAAATGAAAATATCATTATCAACATAATCCAAGCCAGCCTTACCTTCAGCAGGCACTCCACTCCTCCCTCCTCCTTTTTTTTTTTT
>WBMW01006085.1:491107-516074 GCA_013396635.1 Penelope pileata
TTTTTTTTTTTTATTTAATCCCAGTAAAAGGAAACATTGCTAACAAACATGCTAAGTAACATACTGGTTCCACATTGCTCATCATTATTTACATGGAAACACCAAATGGGTACTTAAAATAATGATAATAGTCACTTGGTAATTTGATCACAGATTCCAGATGATTTCCAATGCTTAAGGCATTAACCACAATAAAGTTTGATTTATTATTACATTTTCGCTGTTTATTCTCCCATGAATGGAATAAAACCTGTGCCACAAAGGAGCAGCTATGTAAGACAACAATAACCTTTTATTATCCTGCATATGTATAAACATGTGCACCCAGAAAAGCACAGGATATACTTTTAATTAAAATCCAAAATATTTATTTTCAATCAAATAATATTTTAAATAAGAACTTCGGAAAAAAAAAAATCAAGTTAACTTCATGCCAATTTTTTTTCAAATAACCAAACAGATGTCCCAATGAAATTTGCCATTATTCTCTCCAGGAGGAAAGCAGCCATGATTTTTCCAATAACTTTAACACAGTTCATTCCAATTCTGCTTTCCTGGACAAGCTACTGGGAAAATATGGGCAATTGCTTTCCTGAACATTTCTTATGAGGAAAATCCCATTAAATCAATCTTCATTGATACTACAACAACAGATTGAGAGGGCAAACACCATATTCTCTGTGCTACTCAATGTATTTGTTCTTTACTTTTCTTAAAACTCTTAGGCTATTGCAAAGACTACAGTTTTAGTACCATAACATACAAAAGGTACTGCTGTACAGTTAGGAGGCCACAAATACACATGATCTGTTATGCGTACTTAGAAAAGTGTTTCTGTGTCTGCTCAGTATTATGTTACTCCAGTGTAATTGTTCCCCAAGTTTTCTATCATTGGAGTTTTCTGTCTGTATTTTCCTATACATTCTGAAGCATGCTGCTGAACTCTTCCTCTTTTTAGGAGTTAATTTCTGAACTTAATTTGCAAGGAATTCAAACGCAGAATTTGCCAGTCTTTCAGGTAAGGACAACTACTGCAGCTCTTCACAGAAACAGGAAGGCAACAACACCAACAGTTAAAGACTAAGATCTTTTGTTGCTACTGGTTGAATAATAAGAAACAGACTCAAATTAAATGAATAGTTAATAAGGATTTTTGTCAAGATGACACACGAAGTGCACTAGAGACATTCTAGTATCAGCCTAAACACCTTAGAAAATGAATGTCTCCTACTAGCACATGGCTGACATGGATGCAAGCTGGGAACCTAGTGACCGAGCCCTGATTTTATCAGGGCTTAGAAATAAAGCCTGCCTCCTGTCAGGAAGCCATGCAAATGGGAAGTCTAGGATTACTGTTCCAAGTCACTGATCCAACAGACAGCTTCAATAGCTTGGGAAGCAAAGCCTGGACTGGGAGCTCAAACAAAGGCTTGGAAAAACACCCATTTACAGTGGCCTCCTGGATCATCCAGCACTGCTGGCTAGATCATTTCAGTTTACTTTGGTGGCAGACATTGCCAGTTGGTTGAAATAAAGGCAAATCTGAACTTAAACACCCTCACCCAAGAGTTCCCTGTGAGTATCCAGTATGTCACTTCTCTCAAAGAAGGAACATTCATTTCAAGATGACTTTAAGGCTTCTGTAAAGATGTATTTCCCCTCCGGCTCTGGCACGTGTCCGATGGGGGTATTGCCACATTGATGGCCGAGTTACCAACTCACAGTCATTCTCCCAGGTCTCCCAGCCCACGCTTCCTCTTGCTCAAACCCCAACACCATTAAACGATCAAATCCTTTTCATGCCAATTGGGCGATTTCTCCTGTGGTTTAACAGCAGATGAACAATAAGAAAATAAGTTGTCATGTTTATTCAGTCATATTTGCGCTTGGTTTTATAAACGAAATTCTCCAGCATATTTCTTTCAATCCTTTTCACAAAATTTATGCTCTTTTCATAACATCTGACTTAGGAAAAGAAAATGCACTTTGAACACCGGGCTGATAAATATTTACTTGTCCAATCAGAAAATCACGGAACAATTTGAATGTACAGTTCTACAACAGCTATAAGCTGTTCTAAAATGAAGATTTCTTCCTTGCAAAAGGCTTTAATTTAATAATGAGTACAAATTACGTGGCGTGTTTTCCACATGGCTAACTCTTCCCAAGTTCTTAAAAACACAAACATGAAGCAGTTATCTCCTCATTACAGAGTCCCACCCCTTCACTGTAGTACTTAATGGTCTCACCATGTTTCACTATATTTAGTCCCACTTCCACCCTGAGTTTTCAAGAGTCTTATCCCCATTTTATACCTGTAAAACCAGGGCACAGAAAGGTTAAGGACCAGATCTAAATGGGTTTTGTTAGAGAAATATCAGGTAAAATCTCTAACACAGATGTGTCTGCAGTACTAACCTAATCCATCAACAAACTGTGCCTTTAAGGATATAATTTCCTTTGCAAAGAGGAGCTGGAAGCAGTAAGGGGGGTTATGATCCAAACACAAAGCTCCTCTCTAAGAGTGCTTTGCCCTGACAGTCCTAATGCACTGCATACCGGAGGGCCTGGGGGACTTAACCAAAACCACACACCCTGTTTTGTCACAAGCACCTCATTTAACTGAGGTCTAATAAATAATAGATTAAAGCCATGACCGTGATATCATCTCATCTCTTCTCTTGCTGTGATTCTTGTAAAATTGTGCAAAAAAAAATTTTTTTAAATCTCCTTATGAAAGCAGATACGAAGATTTTTTTAAAAAGAAAAACAACAACAACAAATGAAAAACAGAGCATTAGGGCAGGACTTCGCTTGGATGATAGCTGCTAATGGGCAGTGTGCTCCACGGGGAGCACTGTGAGCATCCTGTGGGTGCTGGAAGAGCTGCGAGCGTTCTGCTCCCACACAGCGTGGGAGCAGCCCGGGCTGTGCAGGGTGCTGCAGGGCCCATGGCTCCTCTGGTTCAACCGATGGGAGACCAGAGCTGCAGCAGCAGGTGGCCAGAGACAAGGACCAGAGAGCACATCACACAGCTCCCTGCTGCATAGGGAGCACCCTCCACTGCCAGATTAAATTTCATGGATTAAGACAGTGCAAGAGTGGTATTAAGGAAACAGTTTTGAATTAGGCTCTCAGGTGCTCCTGACTTCCGAGATTTTTTTGGTACTTTTCCACCAAAATAAGAAGGGTCTGATAGGAAATGGTCACCACAAACATCAGCAGCTGCTGTGCATAGATGGTACTGATATGGAGACAGCTGGGTACACATTTCTGCAGTCATTTCCTTGATGAATAGAGTGCACTGTTGCACATAAAAATGGCATTGTGAGCCTCTCGGAAAACACTGTAGGTTCAATCTTGATTTGAATGACTAAGACTTGTCTTTGAGACAGAACGACTCCAAAATCTGTCAAGCCTTCTCCCACTGGCATTCCACTCCTAGGAAGGCGATGGCTTTCACCAGCAACTCCGCAAACCTCTAAGGCGTGCATCTGACTCTGCAGAAGGTCACAACCAACAGGTCACTTAAGTGCACAGAGGTTTTAAAAAGAGGAGCTGTTCAGCCAGCTAGGTCCTTGCTCCAGCAGAAGGCAGAAAAACATGTCCCAGGCCCCCTGGGAAAATTGAGCTAAGTGCTCTGGGCAGGCAATCCTGGACAGTTGGCAAAACAGCATACAAGTGAGAGAGGAAATCTCTTCAAAGGCTAAAGGGAGAGGGGCAAAACGTGAGCGTGCTGGAGCCTGCTCCTAAAATGTCATTATTGAAGGGGAAGCTAATGACTCTTCCCCTCATTTACAGGATGTGTTCTCCCCCCATAAGCTATCATTTAAAGAATCAACTAGTACTAACTAAGCATGCTATTAGCTGTTGATATTTAATAACGCAGGAACAGAAGCTACAGCCCTGGCCTTGCCAGGCCTCTTGATTAAGGGCAGCACTGTAACTAACAGTGCCTTTGGCACTTTGACAATTTCAGGAGGTTGATGCAAATTTCTGGCAGGATATGCACATCAGCATTTTACTGAATCGAAACCAAGCATTCTGTACAAAAGAAAATAATAATCCTATAGTTTCAGAACAATATCAGCAAAAATATGAAATTTGCTGACAAGGTATTGCTAAAAGTCTTCAGCAGTTGAATTTCTCCTTTACATCAGCAAAATGAATATTCAGTAATAGATAAACTGGCAGCCCAGTCAAAAATTGCCCAAGCACGATCAATATCGTAGCACCCCTGGCACAAAGAGGGCAACTGCCAACAATGCACAGAGCTGATGAAGAGAAACTCAGAGGCCTTTTTAAATTAAAACAATCTAAGCCAGTAAACAGAAAACTCTCAGAGCAAAGACACAGAGCTCCATGCCACGCTGAATAGTAAACTCAGTTGTGGAGGTCTCAGTCCTCAGAAAACAAATCAAAACAAAACAAAAACATGCACAATCCTGCAAATACATTTCTACAAAAGCAACAACCCAAGCTACAGATATTTTGGAAGAAGACACCACCTACATCAACCAACTACAAGCTTTTAAAGGTTGTAAAAATACACAGGCAGAGATGAAAGAAAATGTATGAACAGATGCAAAAGCAGGACTGAAACATAGGAAAATAGTTTTCCAAGCTTCCTTCTAGTGAAACAAATTAGACCATGGAATATCCTCATCGCCTGGAACAGAGGGAATCAAGTTGGAGAGAACGCTGGAAATGCATGCTGCAGGGAAACTTTGAAATCAGATACTTTTAAAGGTCCTTTCCATCTTTAGCACTTATTATTCTAATATTATTCTAGAACCAGCAGGTCAGAAGTGTTATACAATTATATGGTTTCCACATTTCCACTAAGATGCGGATGGGCCATTTGTCACTGCAAAGCTGCTTCTAACAGGCAAGCTACAGCAGCTCACAGAAACAAGATAAACCAGGCAGATGTCAGAGCTCTCCTGCTGAGTGCTTTCGTCTGAGCACTCAGTTTAGCAACATGAAGATGTTTGTGCTGGCTGGAAGAGGACTTCAAATGGCTTGTCTACAGAAATTACTTTAGAGGAATATTATACATGACATCATCCAACTACATTAAGTCAGTTCAATTACTGCTAATCAACTTAGAATATATCTGTGTAGTTATTTTTAGAGGTTTTACTGAGGTTTATTAGAAGAACATATTCTAGCACACCCTTTATTAAGATGCCATGATGTTCAACTATTTTGAAATACAACAATTTGATTTTGTGTGTCTTTTCTGTAACATTGACATTTCTCAACATTTTTTATCCTTTCCTACTCTGCAGGATTAGGTATTTCTGAGGACAAATGTCCATTGATTAACAATGAAAACACAGTGGTTGCAGAGAATTTAATTAGGGGATACACTGCAGATTGCCAGGTCTAACTATCCAGGAATTTGCTTCTCCCTTCTCATTTGAAGCTCGAGGAAAGCACTGAAAATCCTGACAGCATTCAAAGCGATTATGTTTCTTGTTTCCAGAGCTCACAATAACATATGGTGTGCAAAGCCCAGTGAAGTTCCCAAGGAGCATAGAAAATCCTACACTTGGGACATCGGATGCCACTGGGATACAGGACTGCTGGTTTTATTCTGCTGAACAGAAGTTTACCTTTTGCAAGCTACGTAAGCGGAGCAGCTCCCTGGTCTGGAGCAAGGCACAAAGCCCCATCCTCGTGCACTGCTGAGGCTAAGGACATTCATCTCTTTCCCCACAGTCAGCGTGCCATACTGCGGTGTCAGTACTGCAGCTGCACAGGGCCCTGTGTACCCCTGTGGGCACTGCAGTGAGCACAGCTGTGCACACAGGCTTGGCAGTACAGACCCAGTGCTATTTGCTACTGTGCGAAAGATACTTAGCATCATCACATCAGCACAGCAGACAGTATACCATACAAACACAAAATAATCTTTTCTAATTATTATGGGAGTGGGAAACGGGAAACCCTTTCCAGACTCTTCAGTTTTCTCTCATTCTCTTTAGAGTAAGTATATTTAAAAGTCATCTTCTGCTTACCTATTCCACACAGACCTTGTCTTACCTCTCATGCCATAATAAATCAGGAGTGAATTCACAGAAATAACATTAAGCCAATGTTGGTGAAGATAAGTTAAAGAGAAAGCAAGTCTAAAAAAAATAAAAAAAATAAAAAATAAAAATAAAAAAAGCTCACCTTCCCACTCTACTTCTATGCTCTTTTAAGGCTAGCTTTTATTACTTGACCAACATTTTTTAAGGGTCTGTTTTGCTTTCTGTACACATGTAACTCCCATTACTGTCAGTGGAAATTATGTACGCGCATCAGTAGCAAACCAGACCGCAGGATATTTAGCTCTCTGAGGTATCTGTGTCCCGGTTACAGCCATGTTTCAGGAGAAAAGCCAACTAGTGTATTTGGAATTCTGCCTTTAAACAAACACAATGTTACAATAGACACAAGTACAGCCTGATTCTTCCAAATGGAAGAAATACTCAAGAGAATCCTACTTAAACCAATGAAAGAGCAAATTGACAACATTTATCTTTTTCTACCATTCCCATAATATTTCACAGTCTCACATAATAGACATGATAAGAAACATCACTAAAGAGAAACAAAAACATGATTTTTCACTAAGCTTTATGCTGAAATGGTGAAACATTTACAACAATGCTTGAAAATAGCCAACAAGAAAACTGCAGTATTTATTTACTAGAACTAAAAGTCATTATTATGTTCAGTACTTTTCCATTCACAGACCACAAAGAGCTTTTACAGTATTGGATCTCTATCTCCATACAGTGGAGGAGGAAACTAAGGGTGAAATGGAAAAGATTTGGCCAACAACTGAGATGAAAGCATGATTCCTAACTCCTTATCAAGTATTTGCTCCACTGTAAGCACATCTTGACTCACCAGTGCAATGCCATCCCCGCGGCCAGAACCCCATGATGTCATGCATGTTACTCATTTCCATATAAGGAACTGCGATTCGCAAAATCTCCCAACATATTACTCTGACAATAATCTGCTCTTTTAAGTTCTTGTTATTTTCCATGGCATGATCGAGTCTCCTCGTCTACCCTCAGATACCCACACTAGCTTTCCACCTACAGCATTTATATTCACACGGCCCCAAAGCGCTCCTGTACTTTCAAGGCTAACAGCAAAAAACCACCTTAGTGGCATCATATACATCATTGTATGCCTTAAAATTAGAGGAAAGCATTGATTTCCAGTAAAAGCATGTATTTTCATTCCACCACTAATCATCTGACATGACAGTGTTTTCCCTAAATCACATTTAATTTTTTGATTGAGAAATTAAATCTAATCATGAATGCAGGGATGTGAACTACAGCGTCACTGGGCACAGGCACTTGTCCTGCTAGCTTGCTCACCATGCAACTACAAAAGAAATTGTGGATTTTAAAACTCTGTATTTCCCCAATGAACTTACTGTGCTTTGTGTGCCAAATGAAACTCTGACAAGGTCTCAAAGACCAACACAAAAGGTGAAATTGAATTTAATGAGAGTTTTGCAGCTGAAATCTACAAAGCTTGATCCTATCCAAAGTTATTTCACTTCTAACACAAGGGGAAAATTCATAGATCTTAAACTCCCTTTGAACACCTCTGCTTGAAAAAACAGCTATATTAGCAGTCACAAACACTAGTCTAGACATAACAGTTACAGCCTCCTTCTTTAATCTTCTTTGACTCATATGTATCTGCATGCACAGGGATGTGTTTGTCCACATGGTTTTCTTGGTAATTTGAATAGCTCAAAGAACCTGATCTGAAAATTGCTCTATAAAAATCCAGTGAATCCATTTTACTTATAAAAGTGATTAACTGAAGAATTTGAGCTGTTACTACCTTGAATAGGAAATAAAATGTCACTCAGCAAGCCATAAATCATGAACGTTGCCATTACAAAATGCCTGAACCATACTACAAATCAGAAGGTTTTAAGAATATTATCTGGAAAGAAACAAACTGTATATCTTTGCTACAAAAATATACCTATCACTTATTTTATTAGCCAGCTATAAACTTTACAGGCAATAGCTGACTTTGTAAAAAGTATCCTTCCCTGATTTATCCTAAAATTGATGGAAATTTGTAAATACACACATTCAGGGACTTAATGTCTATTTACTTATTTATTAAAGAGGGTGAGTCATGAAGATTGGTTCAAGCCCTCTGAAGGCAGCACTTTGTCATAATGCTTGGACATAACCGTATACCAAAGGAGTTCAAGTTATTTCCTACTACCTTTTTTGAAAGAAAAAGTCTTCTTTTTCCTCCTCCCTCAACCATTTAATATTCTGGAAACAAAGAGAAGTGTTTGATTCTCAAGGGAAATTTTGAATTTGTAAGGAATAAGTAATGCTAATTAATTTAGAAAAACTCATTTGTACTGTACATCTATCATAAGATTAATTTTACCAAGCACTGTAGATCAGCTTGCAAGAAATAATAAAAACTAAAACCAAACATTGTTTTCTTCAAGGTATTTGTTAAACAGTGTAGCTACATTGTGATAATGATTTTCATTGTAAATCTGCTTATTTCATTACTTTTTTTTCTTTAACCTGATCTTCAGGAAATCTCTTTAGCATGTGGTAGCATCAGAAGAACTTGTTAACAGGGCAACTCATATTCTGTTTTATAATGACTGTGGAGGGATGGCTTTGAATATTTGCTTTATTTTTGGCTGATAGAGATGTATGGCATGTTAAAATGTGTTTGCATTTTAACACACACAAGCTACCACGTTTTCCACTTTTTCACAGCAGGAATGACACACAGCAATCATTAACAGAGCTTTTGATACACAGATGCAGTAGCTTTCTAATAAATCAAACAGCCTGATGAAAAAGGTATCTTAAGTTGCATTGTTCTCAGGAAATTAAAAATGATTCATGCTACATGATACATATCAAGAGTTGTGAGTAATTATAATCATTGGCTAGCAAAAACAATCTACTTCATAATTTTCTTCATAATTTTTTATGGTGTTCATGACTGCCATATCTAAACACTGCCTAAGTAAATTACTTCTGTACTCAAAAATTAAGAGTGGCTGTAACAGAAAAACCTGGTCTCTGAACCTATCTTCAAACAGAGCTTCTCAGAACAGGTACTCTTCTTAAATTTTGTCATAGCACTCTACAAGATTTTTTGCAGAGTTCAGAGAGCTGTTTGCTCCAGTCGCCAACCAGTCTTTTCACTAGAATGAGCATGAGCCTGAATTGTCACACGCTTCAATCTCAGTCTTGCAGGATGCACAACACCACAAGAACTCCGTGAATCAAGGGGTAATGCTCTTGATCTAGACCAAGCCCACACTCAGTAGGAATGTTTTGTTGATCCCACTCCCACATCCATACCAAACAATATCATTTCATGGAATCACAGAATATCCCGAGTTGGAACAGACCCACAACGATCATCGAGTCCAAATCCTGGCTCCACACAGGACCACCCAAAAATCAGAGTATGTTTTTGAGAGTGCTATCCAAATGCTTCTTCAACTCCAGCAGGCGTGGTGCCATGACAACTGCCCTGTGCAGCCTGTTCCAATGCTCACCACCCTCTGGTGAAGAACCTTTTCCTAATCCCCAACCTGGATATACCCTGTCACAGCTCCATGCTGTTCTGTCAGATCGCACCACTGTCACCAGAGAGCAGAGATCAGCGCTGCCCCTCCGCTCCCCTCATGAGGAAGCTGTAGGCCACCATGAGGCCTCCCTTCAGCCTCATCTTCTCTGGGCTGAACAAACCAAGGGACCTCAGCCACTCCGCATACATCTTGCCCTCCAGACCCTTTACCATTCTTTGGATGCTCTCTAAGGATTTTATGTCCTTCTTATATTGTAGTGCCCAAATCAGCACACAATACTCGAGGTGAGGCTGCACCAGCACAGAGAAGAATAGGACAATCCCTGTCCGTGCCCAGCTGGCAGGGTTGGGCCTGATGCACCCCAGGGTATGGCTGGCTTTTGGCTGCCAGGACACACTGCTGAGCTATTAAACGTGTTGTCAACCAGCACCCCCAGGTTCTTTTCTGCAGGGCTGCTCCCTAGCCTCGAATCCCAGTCTGTATGTATATCCACGGTTGCCCCATTCTGGGAGCAGAATCTCTTATCTGCTCTTGTTAAACTTCACATGGTTGGTGATTGCCCAGCCCCCTGGCAAGGCCTCAGAGTCAACAGATCCTCCTAATTCAGTGTCATCTGCTAACTCACTTAGTATGCATCTGAGTCTTGCATCCAGATCATTTATAAAGTTATTGAAGTGAACTGGCCCTAAAATGGAGCCTTAGGGAACCTCATGAGTAGCTGGCCACCAGCCTGATGCAACCCCATTTACTATAATCCGCTTGAGCCTGACCTGTCAGCCAACTGCTCACCCAATTTCTCTGAAACAAATAATGACAACAGCAACAATCTAGCTGTCAGGCAAAACAACCAACTTTTGCGTATCAGAAGCAACCATAAGTGATGCGTAAGGAAGTATAGATGGAACTGTCAAATGAAGAGAGCTAGATGCAGCTTCTAAGAAAAATTACCTCTCTGAAAGATCCTTCTATGGCTTACTATTACATTAGATTTTCCTTTTTCTTTTGCTGCAGCTGTCTTTAAAAAGAAAATAAAACAGAAAGCAAACACAGGTGTTTACTCAAGGATTAATTCACCTGCTGTTCTGCTGCTCCACCTGCCCCCTGCCACCTCACTACCCAGTCAGGACTAGCCTTACAGCTGGGATGATTCATCTTTGCATGACTACATTTTCAATGATGCATTTTCAGGTGCTTGTCTCTGCAAAAGGAGAACACAGGATAAAGAACTTTCCTTAATACCACATCACCTGCCCATTTTGCATCCCCCTTCTACCTTCTTTTAAAGCTGGAAAAGCACAGTGGTTGAATCCTTCAGGCTTCTGAATGCCAGGCTAATGTGCAATTCACCCCTTTTTGTAATGAAAATCATCATAATTCAAGGGCATCTGCATCATCCTTGCCCAGATAACAATTTACTGAGGCAGCGAAAAGGAAAGAGCTTTCAAAGTTTGTTGCAAAATTTCAAATCTGTGTTTGCATGGAGCTGATGGATTTCCAGAAGCAGAGTGGAGTGATCTGCTTTGAATTAGCCATTATCTTTTACATCCCTCCATGTTTCCTGTCATCACAAAAGAAGATGAGTTACCCTTTAACTTACTGTAGAATAATCTCTGACTACCAGCAAAAGGGTAGTTAATGCTACTGGCAAGGATGATTTAGGAGACAATTTCAAAGCTCAGTTAACTATAAAAACAGAAGTCCTACTAAAAGAGCCTGATTCATTCTGCATATTGAGTGTGAGGAAAGCAGAGCTTAATACCACAACTGCTTGGGAGATGTGACGGCATGACAAGAAACGGTAGTTTCTTTTCCCACCACTTTCTCGCTAGACAAACGGATCCAGCTTTGCTGACAGGAATGGGTGTTAATCACCAGTTGCTAAAATATGATATCTTGAGTATGACATCAGTGCCCAGAACTGTTTTGGACCGGATCTGGCTGGCCTCAATGTACAAAGAGTAAATCCTTACCTTACAGATAAGTCAGACTAATACTTACTTTACAGATTGCTAATTTAAACAAACCAAGCAACCTGACAGCTGCAGACAGACCAGACAAACCTTTAGTATTTTCAAGGCTTGATTCTAAATTTAAACATACTTTTAAACCTTCCATAAAGAAAACATCTATTGTTCCAGAAAGCTAGTCTTTTTTGTGTGCCTAAACATCAGCAAGTAGATGTCTTGAAGTCAGACAATCTGAAGTTTTTGTTTGCTTTGACTTTCTTCTTCCTGAATGGTTTGTTATTCTTACACAGTTAAACACACATTTTAAGTCAAAAAAAAAAAAAAAAAAAAGGGAGGGGCAGTTCTGTGTTTCTTATAACACAGAAGACAACAGTCTAATGATCTGTAGTATTCAAAACTGGCTAGCAAAAAAATTATTATAGAATATCATCACCTACAACAGAGGTTCCCAGCATTTTGTATGACTATACCTCCCATTATCCTCATCCTTTCTTTTAGGACAATATGCATGTTTATCAGCACAATTTTAATTCTAAGCACCACTGAAATAGTTGTTCAAAATGACTTTGTGGATGTTTACTATGATTGACATCATCAGCAATGTGAGGACCACAGTCCAAGAGCCAGTGAGCAAAACATAACACATTTTCCCTGAACATTCAGCTGCCGGGGGCATAACACAGAAACACCAACATCAAGAGACAGACCACTAGCATCACTGGATGGAACTGAAGTAAATCATAACTTGAGCACCGTCACTCCACAGACAGTAAAACCACATAAAACTTACATACGTTTGGTTGTATACTTGAGAACAAGTTGGCTCTTAATTCTATAATTTGAAAATGCAAAGAACCTTAAGTACACCTGATTCTCCTATAGCACCTTCAAAATAACAGTAGTAATAATTTAGCAAGAAACAACCCGAGAAACACTCCATAAGGTGAATTTAATTTCTAGTAGACTCATGTCTTCCACTTTACATACTGTTGTACATCTTGTTATTTAAAAAACATATATTTGAAATAAAGAACCACTGCAAAATTTCTGTATCTTACTCCACTGTTTGGATTGCTTGAAGACCCTGTTAAATATTCACCTAGCTCTGGTAGTGATTGTGATGTCCATTGCTGTCTTTTGTTTCCCAGAAAAACCAAACAGGTGAATTCTTTACCTAGACAGCTCCACTAAGATGATCAGCAATGAGAGAGTTGCCAAGGACCATATTTAACTTTTTATGATTAAATTCTCACTGAGATAAATGGGGAAATCCCTCCTCCCTTTCACAGCTTTTGTTCCAAAGTAATTTGCAAACTCAGGAAGTTGTCATCAAATTTAGTTTTTATTAATGTCAGAAAAAGTTATCACGGAAGAAGGAATGGAAATTACGTCTCAACGTACATATTATCCAGAAGCAAGCATCACATCTTGAAAAGAAAAACAAACATCTATTAACGATAGCAGCAATTTCATTCTTGTCTCAATTATTTTACCATTTGCAGGCTAACTGAAGTCTGGGGGAAAAAAACAATCTTCATTAATTGATGCTAGAAAGGACTGTGACCCCATTAAATATACTGGTGAACCATTATATGAAAAATTTGCCCATTCTGCTTTTGACAGTACTTTGTGCACTGGCAGTTTCCTGATTCCACGTTCACAGAAGCCTGTTTTCCCAGTTAGGTAGATCTGACATTAGTAACAGTAGAGAAACAAGCATTCTAACACCAACTTTGTTTGAATTTCTTCAGGCACAAAACATACATGCAGAATCTGAAGTGTACTACCTGAAGTAATTTGTTATGGCTTTTTTTATTAGTATAGTATTTTTAATTTATCCTCTCATTACAACTTTGTTTTTGTTCTTTCTGAAGCACCACTACATTTGGGGGGAAAGGGGGGTTGGTCAACTCAAAGTACATTTGGACTTGTAACAAACAAAGGTTACAAGCACAAAAAACTTCAGTTAGTGGCTTAGGCTATCTGTTCCATGATAAATGGGTGAATCTGTACCTATTATCTAGTGATAGCTAAGGGAAGTCATAATTATGATCACCAAAAGAAGATGACTGTCACAAGAAGATGAGATGTTCTGGGATTTCTCCAAGTCAGTCCTGTGAAAATAGTGCTCTTTTCTATCTTTTTAATTCCTGAGAAATAGTTAAGGCTGAGGGTTTTCATTCTATTTCAAGATGGATGGTACTCACATGCTATTCAAAAGCTGAATGTCAGGGAAGAAAAGAAAAAAAAAATTCCAACCAACATTTCTCTCAGACAAAAAACCATGTGTCTAAAAATCAAAGACGCTCTGACAGTATTTGTACTCTTTATCAGAATGTTTGGAAAGATAATCACATAGTCCAGTGCAATTTCATTTTCAACAGCAGTTCCACACACTTGCAGGATTCTGTCCAAATGCTGGAAAAGTTGACAAGGTAACAATTCTGCTCTGAATGAAGACTAACCAGGATTGAATTCAGTCCTTGGAAAGGAAGAATAATAGTCTATTTCTTCTTCATAGTTATTTCCTGCCTCTGTCTTGTGGTTAGCACAGGATACAACATATTGTTATGCCATGCTGGCACACAGAGGATAAATGCAAGTCTCAGAATGGGATTATAGGATTACAGGATTGCACCATTTTTCCCCATGGTTTTATTATGTAAAACATCGTATCAGTGCCTCCCCGAGACCAGCGCTGCCAGCCAACAGCAGCTAAGTAGCTCATGCCCCAAACTCCATTTTAAATTACCCACATTTAAACAACTTAATTTGAAAATGCTGTGGAATTACATTGAACGTATTGCTATAGGGAAAGGTACTAACTGTGAAACAACCAACAATGAAAAAAATACCAGATGCAGCTATTCGAAGATTAAAATCTAGGAAAGACTTTCTCTGTACTGATAAAAAGAAGAACTATAGAAGAATTCTCAGCAGAAGTCAAAGACAAATAAATAGTTCCGACACTTACAAATTAGGATTCAAGAAGAAAAATATCGATGATAGAGTTATAATCCCAGCACTGATTTTCCACAGTCATACTGTCATTACATTCTCATTTAATCATAAGAACTGCTTACCAAACCATAAATCCAGTTTAACTCTTAAGAAAATAGACACTCAAATCCTATGCCTACTGCAACAAGTTTTACCACTCCAACACGTTTCTCTTGCTGAACAGAAGAGCACTGTCTCCATTCTTCCAGGTTACAAGGTGAGGCCACATGTATATAGAATTTCTTCAAGGCCCTAATGGGAAATAGTCAGTGCCAGTGTGCAATCCTCAGCTTACTGCCTGGGATCGGAAATGCTGATTTTTAAAATCAATTTGATTTTTAAAAAGACAAAGACCACTACATATCAATTATATCCCCGGGGATATTCTTGAAGACCCTGGAAACCAGAAATTCCAGAAGCTCAGCTTGACATCAAAGGCATCCAGCTCCTGTCTGCTCAGCTGTTGGTGATTAACAACGTAAGTATTTTGATATTGACTCTCAAATTGCACTGAGCACACACCAGAGTTATCATAATCTCTTTAAGAGCCCTGATTGATCAAACACTAGGCATCAACTTCAGACATACAAAGACTGTATTTGTCCTATTTCTTACATCCTAAGCACAAATAAATAAGTAGTCAGAAGTTTCCTTCAGAGGTCATCTAACTCACCCAAGGTAAGAGTGATTATACATAACAAGCCTCAATGGATTGCTGTTCTACCCGTTCTTAAGATTCTCCCCATGACAGAAATCCCACAGCCTTTGTGAATAATTATTGCCAGTCATTTCTACCATTCTTCAAATTGTTATTTCCTGAATTTCTATTTATTATATTTTGCATTCCAAGAAATATGAAAGTCAAAATGTACCATTCAAAACTGGATACTGCCAGTCACCTTCAGGAAATGATGTCACTGTGCTAGATGGAGTTTTAGTGTAACTACATACGATAATTCTTACCTCATCATTACTAAGGATTAATGGGGGAAGCAAAAAAATCTCATTGCCATTTTTAGCAACAGAACATGTTATAAGATAAGGAAAAGTCCTTGGTATCAGTTTCCTCATTTTGATGATGAATGTAATTATTATACTCAGGCTAAACTGAGTTCAGGATTACCAAGATAAACACTTTACGTGCATTTCCCTTATTGTCTCCTAGAAGTCATATCATGGAGAAATTAATTCTTAAAGGCTAAAGTACAGACTTTTATATTTATATTTATCATCTGCTCTCCAACTGTTACGTATTTTGTATTTCTATGTCATGATGCACAGATTTCCTGTGCAGAGACAGAGGATGGAATTTTTCAGTACGTGAAACAAAATTCCAACCTAGCTGCGTCATGCGAGGAGGCAAGACTTCAACCAATTTTGGGAAAAGCTGTTAAAATACAGATCGAAATGGAGTCTGTGGCAGCAGGAACGAGAGAGAGAGAAAGGAAGACCTTGGGATTTCTGGTCTTACTTATTTTCTTTAGGCTTTTACTGCCCTGAAACCTCTGGTCCAGTTTTCATTTCAAATTTTATTAGATTAAAATCTAAGAAAGACTACATGCTTCAATACTATAAGAAGAAAAAAAAAAAAGGGGTTTTTTCCCCTTCACCTCCTTTTTTTTTTTTTTTTAAATACAGATTTTCTGGGTGATCCATTACAGCCCCTTGTTGAATTGGCAGAAACTAAGTTTTAAATGTTTTTTTAAAAAGTTAATTTAATTTCTTAAATACAATAGAATCTGGAAAATGGATAGTCCAAACTCTCTTACTATCCAAAAAAGTCCTTAGCAAAGCAATTTAGGACAACTCTTCTGCTCTTTTCCGAGGCAGAAGTTTAGCAAAGCAATAAAACTGTTTATATTGCTTTCTCATTCAGAGCGTGTCAGCAATGCTGAACTGAAATGTGCAATAAAATTTATATTAGAGCTATACTGTTCCCCCTCATCACTTCAAAAAGTGTATGTTTAAAGCCAAAATTTAAACACTCATATTGCTTTTTTTCTTAATTGGGATGAATCATTGTACAGAAATCATCTCCCTCGGTCCTTTGTATTTTAACAACATCCACAGGCTCAGTTTGAGAAACCCTTACCCTGAATTGCTCAAAAGCAGCAACAGGCAACCATAATTTCTTGATATTTGTTTCTGTATTTCTTTCCAAGAGCTTCCAAACTAACCGGAACTTCTGTATGCTGCGCAACAAATGAAGTTTGAGATGTTACATTTAATTGTAGTATGTTGCTAATTCAACAGGAAAACCATGAAAGTTGTTGGTCTACGTACACACCAGGAGAAGGCAAAAAAAAAAAAAAGAGAAGTTCGGCACCTAAATGCACTGCAAGGGTTTTAATGTAAGTATCTGTGCAATTCAGTTCAGAGCACACAAACACATTCTCCAATGCTTTGCCTGAATAGGGTAAACCTAACCACATGCCTAAGTACCTGGTTAACACTGGTCGGAGTAAGTCAGAGACGCGTGAAGGCTCAGTTAAAGGGCTTCACAAAACAACATTCCTAACGCCAGAGGTGCCAAAGAAGCACTTCTTTGTTTTTGTTAATAATGAGCATTGAGTGTTTCCACCAAAAGTCTGGTCAGATCTTACCAGGTATCACAGTACAATTTTACACGACAGAACAAAAGTAAGCAACGTCCTCTACACAAATCTGCTCACATTTCCCTGACTCCCAAATTTGTTGAGTTTGTTGTTGTTGGTATGTATTTCCTGAACAACAACAACAAATCCTTCTCCAAGTAAAATCGAACAAAAGTTTAAGCCTTTTCCTGATGAAAGTTTTTGTATCTTCTCCTTTCCCCTCCCTGGTATTGAGACTTCATGAACAGCACTCTTCTGTCTTACAGTCTCGCAGACCACAAAGCAATGGCAATGTAATTCAGAAATATTTTCATACAATTTGCCAGTGTCTGTTTTTGTCCTTCGTAAAAGAAAGCTTGATTACAGCCCTAGAGTACACACACATTTCAAACCTTCTCCTGCTTTGAGATGACTGTCATTATGTATTCATCATTCTATACCGGGTGTTCCCATACAAACATACATAATTCATTTCAAGCAAATTCAGACATTTAGAGCTATACAAATTCATGTCTAGACTTTCTTTGACTTTATAGTCCATTTTATTTGTATTAATCTGAGGTTTTCCCCCCACCCACTTTTGTGCTAAGCAGCAGGAACGCAGGTGATCAGTACCTTCCCCCAAACACACAGCAGCAGTACAGAAAACAGCAGAGCTATTTTCAGTCTGAGGTAACTCTGAAGAACACAAGGGAGAGGGAAAGGGATGATAACCTACAGAATCTAATCCATTCTCACCCACATCTTGTGAACTCCTCATGTTTCTTACATCCTCATTTCTCTTTGCACAGAAATACCTTTCAGTGTCCACTTTTAGATAACAGGCTATGGAAGACCATCTTACAACAAAACAAAAAGAAGCAGAAAAACCCAGAAACCAATCAGTATAGAAGTATACTCTTCAGAGAGTCAAAGGGAACTGCTCTACAATATTCCCATTAGCCACCAAAGCCTCATCTCTTGTTAGAGTAGATGCATAATTTCAGGTGCCATTCCTCTATGATTCTATGATACTATTCAGAACAACAGAGAAACTTCATTGTGTCTTTAAGCCACAGAGATTTAAGTCTCACCTCCAAAACAGCTTTGGAATGGCACTGACAGGACTAATACATGCCTGCACTGATTCAGTAGCAACAATGCTCTTTAAGCTACGTGAAAATCCTGGTCTACTGATGTCAATGTGAGTTCTGCCACTTCGCACATAAAGAGAATAGATAATTGAATTGTCTTTATAAGAAAACTTAGTGTCTCTGAATTAGGAGAAAAACTAGGTTTAATCCTATTATCTGAGAGTGAAATTTGTCTCACTTAGAAGAAAGTCATAATGGACACTAAAAAAACACCCATTACAGCAACAGAAGCAACTTTGTTATGTCAGTTAAATATAATGTTTAATTAGTTTTCTAAATACATACACTGAAAAGCCATTAGACAACCATAAGGAGTAATATATCCATTTTACTTTTACAATCACCTGATTTAGTTAGCCAAATTTCTGAAGTAATTGAGTCAAACAACATTTTTGGCACTATTATCCCCGTAAAGATTTTAATTCCCCTTTTTTATTGTGATTGCCACAATTTTCCCTTAAGCTATAAAGCACTGATGACCATTTTCAGTTCAGCAGATTTACATCTTTTTTGTTTTTTTTAAAAAAAAAAAAGGACCCGATATGGGTTATTCCAGAAATCTGACACTATTCAGCTATTTTTTTTTTTTGAAGTTATTTGTAAGAAACAGTTTTGTGTTCTCCATACATAAAAGGAAAAGGCAAAGCATGTGAAGAATGAGATGGCTGTAGATACCTTTTTAGAAGCAATGTCTCTCTGGCCAGTCACACCTCAGCTGACATTATTTTACCTCCTATTAACAGAAGTTTCCTACAGCTTCCCTGATAGTGTTTTTCCCTAATGTATGTGTCATCACCCTAGAAATTCGGTAAAGTTTTCCAGTGTATTTCCTCCACATTGTGCCAGCCCCATTATGTCACAGGGCTGCGTTACATGCAATCAACAGTACATACGATGTGCAGAGGAGGTTTGTATTGATGGTAGCATTCTACAAAAGAGAAAACTAAGGGAGTGAGACAGAGAACAAATCCGTAGCACATCTGTTAACTGAACTTGAGTCCTGATCTAAGCATGCTAAAACGCAAACCTCAAATCTGTCCTTCTCCTGTGCTAATTACTTTATTTATCCTAGCATTGCTTCAGTTGTTTACTTTCCAAAACATAATAGAGTTTTAAATAACAAAGTTCCTCTGGAGAATAAACAATTCCAAAGTTCTTTTGAATTGTGTGGTGAATTTTAATGCTCTACTGCCAAATCAAAGTATAAAGTAGGAACTAAGTTCTTGACTGCGCTGTGACCGTACCAATGCTGAAGCTACATGCTCTTAACACACGCCTTTGTTCAGTTCAGGGAATCACTGCCTAGGTTTTGCAACATCACATACAAATGCATGGACCCAGTAAGCATTATCCAGCAATTTGTTATGTTTCAAAAACATGAGACAATTCCAGTCAATCACCAGCTGGTAACAACACTCATTTCTGCCAGAAAACTTAAGGGTGCCAATGTACAAACAGAGCAAACCTGCTCTTCTCAGCAGACGGACTCCATCCAGCCTTCACACAAAAGGGCTCACTGTAAAACACTGAGCTCCCTCAAATTGGATTTTTCCCAAACCATGGCACATTCTTGTTTGCCAGTTCACATTATGAGGGAGACAGCCGCCCAGGAGGAGTGGGAACTATGAATTCTTGCTTATTGATTTCTTCCACCTGTCAGTGTATCCCCTTCAAATATGCTGTATGCATCAAACTATAAAGTTGAAAGGTGAGATACAGAGGAGAGAACTACTATCTGTTCGGTTTCTCCAAAAGGAGTTACTTTCATTCCAATCCTAAAAGGACCAGAATTTGCACTCGCCTTGATACCAGCTGGAGCAGTGGTGCCAGGAATGAAAGTACATCAACAAAGGAATAAATCCCTTCTGCCTGCCAGGGTCCAAACCAGGGGAGAGAGGAGGAAGCAGAGAGTGAACAAAATACATGTTTTCTCACCAGTCCTGTCTGTTGTTTCAGGAAAAAGAAGAAAAAAAAATTAACAGACTGTAATACAACACAGATGGAAACCAGAATGCTGGCACACTACTGAGTGTACATCTAGTATTCAGGTGCTGAAGCGGCACTGCCATACAAGCTGACTGCTTATGTTAATACTACAAGAAATCTTCTTTGTTAATCAAAGTTTAATGAATGTGGGTTTTAGCATTAAAATGCTGGCCTTTTATGATCTTCATATTAATTTCCTTTACGCTGTCTTTATGTTAGTAACAAAAGCGATGAATGAAGCCAAAGACCAGGACTGCAACAGAATGACTGGCAGAACTAACCAAGCTGAAGAATACTGCCCTACAACACGCAGTGAGAAGACAGGCTAAGTCAGGCACCTGTGAGACAGAAGGTACATTAAAAATAACAATGGGAAGTGGGGAATTAAATGCAACGTGAAGTCCTATTTTCATGATTTTAACACACACACCCCACAACAAACAAACAAAACCCAGCACACCACCATTTATGAAATGGAGAAGGCCACAGGTTATGAACTTCAGTGAGAAAGTTGATTTGAGGAAGAACTGGAAGGTGAAAGACCTGGGAACAGCAATATATTGAGGGGGGGCACTAAGCCTGGAGGGACCCTGAGGGCCCAGGCACCTGAAGTTCACAGGAGCCCTGGGACTAAGCAGCCTTCAGCTCCGTGTGAGCCCAGCAGCAGCATCATGGCCCCTGAATGGAAGCGCTGGCACCAGCGGTGGGCTCCCAGGTGCCTGGGCAAGAGCCAATGTGTGAAGTGCTAAATCTGCAGACAAAGGAAAACAATGAAGTAGGAAAGAACCTGTGTCCTCTTAGTATTGTTTCTCCTATCAAAAAGAACAGCTGAGGTTTAAGTTTCCTCGTAACTCATATGCCCTCTCCAAACAAGACATGCAAGAACTAACAAACTTCCTCTCGCCGTTCTCCTCAGATTCCTTTTTGCCTTGCCCTACAGTCAGGGTTATAATCTAAAGACAATAAAGTGATTATCACGTATTGTCTGATCAGGTCCCTGCCAGAATGACAAACACAAATTCACGTCTATCTTTAGCCTGGTCCTCAACGCAGCGGCCCACGCTCCACTATTTGCTCTGATTAGCACTGTTTCAGTCTAAAGACATTAGAGATGATCAGATAGGTTTTTTTCCTAGGGAAAACATCCTTTTTCTATCATGAAATACAAATATTACACAAAATATCTGGAGTTAGGGAAGAAGAATGTCAGTATTTGCACAGTTGGTTTCTAAAGTCTGTCCTTGATCTGGACTTACGAGTTGAGCCAGGACTTGTAGTAAATTGTAACCAGCCAAAATAAAACATTAACAGTAACCCTAGCAGCAGGAAACTGTACTGTAAGAGTTGATCTCACACAGTGCTTAAATGAACACCAGAACTAATACATCCATCAGTAGTTTCATATCACAGTCAATAAAAGTTTTCAATAGCCTGTATTCAAGAGCACTTCGGTTAAAGTAGCATATCTATTATTTCTATGTAGAAGCATGTTTCCCTTTCAATCTTAAAAAATATGCATCATGAAATGCTTACAAACTTTGTTCACTGAAAACAGCACCTTTTAGAAGGCATTTCCTTCAACAAAAATTACTTTTACTTAATTCCATCTTCTTTCCCACAGGCCACTTTTGAAAAAATCCATGTACCCATTCTATAATACAAATCTGCGTTTCTTTTAATTTATAACAATGAAATAACTAGTCTTAACTTGAGAAGAGACATTCACTTCATTTTCTCTGTTTGTAGGCTGCCTCACTTTGTTATCAGTGCCTGCAGGAGACTCCCACATTGCTTCTGGTGCAAAAGCAGCACGGCTGCATCCCTTCTGCCTCAGAACAAATGGTCCTGTGCGCTTTTTGGTCTGCCAAAGAACCAGATCTGATCCTCTCAACCAACAGCATGCCCTCCAGACTGATTAATCCAGCTCACTTGGTAGCATGCAATCTTGTCCAAGTTTGAGAAATCTTTGGGTTATCTGTGAGCTCATGTCTTAAGAACTACTGCAGTTTTAAGTTTTCCAAAGTGCAACAGGTTAGATACACTAAATATCTACCACGAGGAGTTGAGCGCAAGGCCATCACCATATATTGATGCTGAGTGGGAATGCTCTATGATATGCATGTCCAATCCACTAATTTTATGTTTTTGATGCCTTTTTTCACTGTTTTAATAGAAAATATAAAAAAAGTTTTGTTACTTGTATACATTATATTACATATTTTATATGTGGCCCAAGACAGTTCCTCTTCACTCAGTGCAGCCTGGCAAACCAAAAGGCTGGACACCCATGTATTTATGAAATGGTCTAACACAGATGAGAGAGATTTCTTCACAACGCCCAGTGAGAGCATGGCAGCTATCATTGGAGACTCTCTGACTTTCCTCTAGGATGGAGCCCAGCAAAGTTTCACTGATGCATTCCTCCCCCTGCCAGGTCACTGTGGCATCACACACAAGCTCTGTTTCTAAACTGGCACCCTCTGCACCTGGAGATTTTGCTAACACCCCCAAGACACAGCGACTCATCTTACCCTTGCTGCCAACTCAGCTTTTATTACATAAATAGGAATTTCTATCACACATCTAAACAATGTGAAACAGCAATTCTTTAGCAACAGACACCCAAACAACATTGCTAATACGCTAGACTCCTTGAAATAACTATGAATACAATTATTCTAAAGTGTGATCCTAAATGCATGTAACTTGTTTTCCCTGTAGTTTTAGTAAAAATTAAGGAGAATTGGTTATGAAGTTTCACCAGTCAAAGCTGAGAGAGTAAACAAAATGCCTATTTGTGATTATAAGCATAAGAAAATATTTAAAAATATCAACTTAGCAGTCTATCCAACTCAAATTAACTCCTATAATATTCATCCAAGCAATAGACAAATTCAACATTTAACAATTTACAGTTAAATTTAATAACAGCAGGTCTCTCACTAAACCAAAACCTTATGTCTGAAATCTAGAACAGTTTAGATAGGTATCTGACAACTGCCTTCCCCATCCATAAGTAGACAACTAAAAGTAAAATCAAATGACAGCCCAACTGAAAGGGATACATCGGAAAACGAAAGAAAGAAAAGAAAACATTGGATAAAGCAGCTCAGGAAGGAGGTCTAAGCATATTTAGTACATACAATATTATGGGGCATCACAGCACTAACAGGAATAAATTCATCTGTCCAGCTTAAACTGAAATCACTGTCTTTTCCAAGCAAACTTTGACTAAAGAAATCACACCCCTCAAGGTGAAGACCCTACATAAATTAGATTTTTCTTAATTCTGCCATAAGCATAGAAGAAAATGGATTTGCCATAAATACAAAGACAAAAGTAAAGCAGTAGGACAGATCATCCATTAACAATACAAGTATGGCTGATTCTTCCTGACAGTGAAGTGACTTGGAATACAACCCATTCTATTTTCTTATTTAATAAGTATTTAGACTTCGCATTTTCTATCTATTTTAGCCCCAGACATCCCAGGTTTGAGTTAGAGTGAGTTTTTATGAAGATCAGAAGGCCATGAGAATAACGTAACAGCACAGAGACAAGGTAAGGGCAACCTGAAGTATTTCAGCATAGTAAAGAAAAAATGGAATAAAACAGAGGGCTCACAATCCCTTTGATAACAGAGAGCCGTTTAATACTGGGTGAACTGCTATAATCAATTTGAAACAATAACAAAAAGGAGCCAGTCATGACACAGTTCACAGCGAATCCCAAGCACGGGACTGATCCCGCACCTTCCTCCGTTCCACCCACTGGTGGGCTTCTGGGCTCCTGTGCACTCTGCCTCTTGCAGAGCTGCCCTTCTGGTGTGCGGGGCTGTGCTGCGTTCTCTAGCAAACAACAACTTTGATTTACTCATGTAAACATCAGAAATGCATTGGCAAACATCACCATATGGAAGAAACAGAGATATAATGGATTTTCTGTTTGCTTAAGGAAGTGCACATCTGTGGATAGCATCATCTAAGCTACAACGCAATAACTTTTCATCTTCTGGTCATTTTCACTTATCAATTCAAACCCGATTTAATTTGATGGCGCATAAAGCTCTGGGAGGGGGACAGCAAAGAAGGAATCATCTTTGAAAAACTTAAGATAGGAACATACTTGAATATTCTTCCCCTTCACATCATAAATTTAAAGAACAAGGAAACTCACATCTGTTCTAACTTAGCTTTCGAGCTTAAAAAGCAAAGAAAAAGTAATCGACTTATTCATATCTCGTTTATATCTGGGGAAAGGTTTCCGGAGCCGGCCCGAGCAGCGCTCCGCAGCCGCGCACAGCCCCGCGGGGCGGCCCGCGCGGTACTCACCCCCGCAGAGCAGTAGGAGGGCGGCCGCCCCCCCGGCGGAGCGCATCTTCCCCCGGCCGGGACGCGGCCGCCGAGCCTCGGGGCGCTCCGGGCAGCAGCGGGCTCTCAGGCGGGGCGGCCCATGCCCACGGCGGGACGCGGCGAGCCGGGATGCGGACTGCGCCGGGACGCGCCCGAGGGATGCCCGGAGCCGGCTCCTTCCCTCGCTCCTCCCGGAGCCGACCCCGCAGCCGGGAGCGAGCCGCCCGTCCCCTCGGCGCCGCGCCGGGGCTCTGCGAGGAGAAGCCCAAGTGAGAGGCGAAGCCGCGCCGCGCCGCACCACGCCCGCCGCGGGCCCCCC
>WBMW01006085.1:516244-567226 GCA_013396635.1 Penelope pileata
GCCCGCCCGCGGAGCCCCCGCGGAGGGGACCCCGCCCCGAGCATCCCCGCGGGCGGCGGCGGAGGTGCGGAGTGGGCCGGGCCGCCCGCTGCCCTCGGGCTCCCGCGGAGGAGGAGGAGGAGGCTGCGAGGGAGGAAGAGCCGCGCAAACACACCAGGTGCGAGACAAAGCGGGGACAGGCGCTGCGGCACCGGGATGCATCCGAGCGGCCGCCTCCCCCCGAACACATTAAACGCCTTGAATAATTAATCCTTGGGAGAGGAGGCAATTTTTGCTTGATGTTAGGAGGATGCCGAGCGAGATGAGCTCCACCTGGCAGACAACCAAAGTAACCCGCAATGCGAGCATCCCGCTGAGCGGCCAAACGCCGCTTTTAAACCGCGAGCGGGAAGGGGAGGGAGGAAAAAAAAAAAAAAGAAGACCAAAGCAAAACAAATCCATCCTTCAACAACAGGTCGGCGTGCTGAGAAGCGCAGCCCGAAGAGCCGCTGCCGACCAACGCCGCGCGGAGCGGCACAGCCCCACCGGGAGCCCCGGGACGGGGCCCTGCAGCGCGCAGCAGCCCCCNGGCGCTCCGGAGCTGCGGAGGGCGGCGCGCAGACAGCGGCAGCTGCCGCTCTGCCCCTGCCCAGCCCGAGCCCTTCGTGAATGATGTGCGGTACTAACTGTCATTTCACCAGCAAGAACGGCTGCAGATTACTTTAAATCAAATCAAATATTAAAATCTTTCTCTTCCGAGGTTAATACGGACTTCAGTCCAAATGCCCAACACCCTCACAGCCAAAATATCAGAAATTGCCCTGTGGAGCTGGTAAAAGAAATAAACCTATTGTCACTTTTCTGCAGCTCCATTGAGCATCCCCATGTTTGTTAGGAGCCTTGGGAAAAGGGTAACCCAAGTGCACGCAGCAGGGGAAGAATGAATTTGAGATGGATTGCAGTGAGCACCATACGCAAACTGCTCTGGAGCTGCCCGACAGTTCCAACACTTAGGCGTGAGTAGAAGCGTTTGTGGGGCTTTCACAGACACCTGCTAGGGGGACCCAAAAAGTATTTTCAGAAGATCTGCATAAGCCAAGGGAAAGGCTATAGCAAATAAAGCAACATATAAAACATTAACATTAAATCAATGCTTTGTAGAGAAATGCCTTACGTTTAGTTGAGCTTTATCTTAAATCATATTTAAAAGCTCGCACTGTATACAAATCAATATTGATGCCATCTAAAATACACCACTATCATCTGCACTGATAAATGCCAGTTTCCATCCAGGACAAAGTGACTTCTTGGAAGAATTTCAAGGACTTCCAATCTCTTCTGGCATCTCAGCAACTGCAGCCAAAGCCGTACTCTTCTGCCAACTTCAGGCTCTGCTCCAGCGCATTAAAACTGGTTTGAGATGCCATCGTGTTCGTCATACAAGGAGCAGAAGTAAGGTCACCAGAATAATTTTTTCATTTGATTTCCAGGCTTTTAAGTTAAGCAGATTTATACGTTTTCAGAGGATCATAGCTTCCGTACAGCTCACATGGGAAAAATTTGCCAACTTGGATGAGAAAGGGATTAGATATTGGTGCCTTCAGCATCCCAGCCAGCACGACCGTCGCTCCAGCGGTAGTGCACTCACTCTCCTTGGCTGAGCTGTTCTGCTTGATGGTCTCCAAAACACCACAAGCTTTCAACAAGGAAAAGTGATGATGTATTGAGGAAGTGCAGTTTGGCTTGAAAATACAGCCTACCATACAGAAGACAAAAATAACCTAACTGTGGCATCTTGTGAAACCATGCAAGAGCCTAACAAAAATGGAGGAATTTTTCACCCAAAATTTGAATTTCACTGGAAAAAAGAAAAGAAACACAAAACACTTCCTGGCCAGCCCTGTTTCCACAGCCATGAAGAGGCCCAACACAGACTGTGAAGCATCTGTCCTTGAGTTTACTAGAGGAGTACAAGCCTACACCAACAACCTCTTTTCAGCAGCGAGCTTCTGCTCAGATATGCATAAAATGCACATTCGTGTCATTCACCTGTTTTATTGCCTGAAGGCCTTTTGAAAACTGAAATCAAAATCAGTGCTAGTAAATGGAGAATAAAAAGCCAGGTGTCCTTAACTCTCCAGACAAGCTCAAGCTCTATAATGACATCTCCTATCACTCCCAGCAAAAATACTTCAGAAATAAATTGACACTTTCCTGCAGACTGGTGCAATTGTGAAACTACAGCTCATAGTCATTTATTTCTGCTTTGCTTTGAGTCATTCATTTGGCACAACAGACCAAGCTATTAAATTATTGTATTTTTTTTTTCTATAAAGGCACCCTGAGATGTCTTGATATGATAATGCTTCCTGAAACTGATGCTAATTGATAACTGTTTCTTGGTTTCATCACAAGCCCCGGGTCACACTCTGCTAGCATCAAGACAGGACACTTGAGGACAGCTTCACCTTTCCACGCTTCCCATACCATCACAAACGCTGAAATATTTTCATAGGTGAAACTCCTCCTATGACATTGTGGTTGACATCTGATTTTTTATCATTTCAGGACTTAAACACTGTTTTCCCCACAATATAAGGTTGGTTGTTCTAGAGTCTCAAAGTCAGAACTGCTGTTAACAGCTTTTGGGCAATGTTATTTAAAATAATGTTTACAATTGCTTATTAACACTTAACTCTATTTTGTGATCAAATTGTCAAGGACGGCACTNGCAAAACAAATCCATCCTTCAACAACAGGTCGGCGTGCTGAGAAGCGCAGCCCGAAGAGCCGCTGCCGACCAACGCCGCGCGGAGCGGCACAGCCCCACCGGGAGCCCCGGGACGGGGCCCTGCAGCGCGCAGCAGCCCCCGTCGCGCCCTCACGGCCCCACCGGGAGCTGCGCCGACGGCGGCCGCATCGCCCCTGGGGAAAGGCCGGCCCCAGGCGTGCTCTCTCCGCCCCGGGCTCTCCAACCTGCCGGGNGAAAAGGGTAACCCAAGTGCACGCAGCAGGGGAAGAATGAATTTGAGATGGATTGCAGTGAGCACCATACGCAAACTGCTCTGGAGCTGCCCGACAGTTCCAACACTTAGGCGTGAGTAGAAGCGTTTGTGGGGCTTTCACAGACACCTGCTAGGGGGACCCAAAAAGTATTTTCAGAAGATCTGCATAAGCCAAGGGAAAGGCTATAGCAAATAAAGCAACATATAAAACATTAACATTAAATCAATGCTTTGTAGAGAAATGCCTTACGTTTAGTTGAGCTTTATCTTAAATCATATTTAAAAGCTCGCACTGTATACAAATCAATATTGATGCCATCTAAAATACACCACTATCATCTGCACTGATAAATGCCAGTTTCCATCCAGGACAAAGTGACTTCTTGGAAGAATTTCAAGGACTTCCAATCTCTTCTGGCATCTCAGCAACTGCAGCCAAAGCCGTACTCTTCTGCCAACTTCAGGCTCTGCTCCAGCGCATTAAAACTGGTTTGAGATGCCATCGTGTTCGTCATACAAGGAGCAGAAGTAAGGTCACCAGAATAATTTTTTCATTTGATTTCCAGGCTTTTAAGTTAAGCAGATTTATACGTTTTCAGAGGATCATAGCTTCCGTACAGCTCACATGGGAAAAATTTGCCAACTTGGATGAGAAAGGGATTAGATATTGGTGCCTTCAGCATCCCAGCCAGCACGACCGTTGCTCCAGCGGTAGTGCACTCACTCTCCTTGGCTGAGCTGTTCTGCTTGATGGTCTCCAAAACACCACAAGCTTTCAACAAGGAAAAGTGATGATGTATTGAGGAAGTGCAGTTTGGCTTGAAAATACAGCCTACCATACAGAAGACAAAAATAACCTAACTGTGGCATCTTGTGAAACCATGCAAGAGCCTAACAAAAATGGAGGAATTTTTCACCCAAAATTTGAATTTCACTGGAAAAAAGAAAAGAAACACAAAACACTTCCTGGCCAGCCCTGTTTCCACAGCCATGAAGAGGCCCAACACAGACTGTGAAGCATCTGTCCTTGAGTTTACTAGAGGAGTACAAGCCTACACCAACAACCTCTTTTCAGCAGCGAGCTTCTGCTCAGATATGCATAAAATGCACATTCGTGTCATTCACCTGTTTTATTGCCTGAAGGCCTTTTGAAAACTGAAATCAAAATCAGTGCTAGTAAATGGAGAATAAAAAGCCAGGTGTCCTTAACTCTCCAGACAAGCTCAAGCTCTATAATGACATCTCCTATCACTCCCAGCAAAAATACTTCAGAAATAAATTGACACTTTCCTGCAGACTGGTGCAATTGTGAAACTACAGCTCATAGTCATTTATTTCTGCTTTGCTTTGAGTCATTCATTTGGCACAACAGACCAAGCTATTAAATTATTGTATTTTTTTTTTCTATAAAGGCACCCTGAGATGTCTTGATATGATAATGCTTCCTGAAACTGATGCTAATTGATAACTGTTTCTTGGTTTCATCACAAGCCCCGGGTCACACTCTGCTAGCATCAAGACAGGACACTTGAGGACAGCTTCACCTTTCCACGCTTCCCATACCATCACAAACGCTGAAATATTTTCATAGGTGAAACTCCTCCTATGACATTGTGGTTGACATCTGATTTTTTATCATTTCAGGACTTAAACACTGTTTTCCCCACAATATAAGGTTGGTTGTTCTAGAGTCTCAAAGTCAGAACTGCTGTTAACAGCTTTTGGGCAATGTTATTTAAAATAATGTTTACAATTGCTTATTAACACTTAACTCTATTTTGTGATCAAATTGTCAAGGACGGCACTGAACAGATATTCTTGCTGAGGTAGATCTAATGGTGAACAGACAGATCAGCTTTTTATCTTGAAAATCAAAAAAGACTGATCTGCATGATATACTTAATTCAGATTATTTACATGTTTTTCCACAATCCACGGGCTTCATTTTCTTATCATTGACTCCTTTCTTCCCCCCTTATTAAATACAGCTAACATTCAAACCACCCAGCAGTCCCCACCACCTACTTGCCTTTTGTCCATCTGAGATCTCTGAAAGAGCTAACTAAGAGCAGCGTGTTTTTCTGGAGTGCTCACCCAGAAGTGCTGCTAAATGGTCAGAAAGCATCATTACCAGGAGAAAGCAGCAAACTCATGCTGAGGGATGTCTCCATCATGGCACCCAGGGAAGGCAACCTGGAAGATATTTCCTTCTCTTCAGGAGGAAATAAATCTTTCTCCTGCAGAAATAATGCCACCAACTCTCCTAATCACTAGTTTGAACAAGCATTCCACCTCATCTAATATACCAGTTTCATGGTGAAACAGGAGCCTTGTGGAAACATTGACAAAGGACTGGCAAAAGCAGAGAAGTTGTATGAAGGAAAGCAAAATAGAAGATCAGGAGCTTGGAATAGACTAGGAAGAATCAAAACACTAAAGAGGCCTGACAATGTTATCATTCTTGTGAGCTGGCTGCCATGCTGCTTTTATCAGACCCTAATGCTAATTCTTAACAGTACCACTGTACATTCCTCCAACAAAAGGTAGTTTGTGTCGCTGTAAACAGAACGTCAGGTTTTGAAAAAGCATGCATCTGCAACAACGTCTGGTTTCTGGCCATCAGATTTTTTCACCGAAAGCATAATCTTAAGTATCAACGATATTATAAAATAATAAATCGTAGCCATCTGTTTTCTTGGACAAGACAGAACTTGCTGTCTGATGCCATAAGAAGTCAGTAACAAAATTATTCTCATGTCATTGATTTACCTGAAACTTTCACCTGCTTGACTGTACCGCTGCAGGTTTAAGTTGTGTAAGGAGTATCCCCCAGCTGCTGTCAGGAAGAGCAGCAGGGCTGATGACTCATGATTATCTCATTTGCAGACAGCTCTTTTTGCTTGGAACCACACTATAGCATAATCCCAATAGTTGTAACCCACAAGCACCTTGGCATCGAGGCTTCGCATTTCTTCCATTTCTCAAGAGATATTAATTTCCCTGAGGTATTAACAGGCAGTGCTATGACAAATCTCTACACATCAGTATGAGCCGTAAAGTTCTTCTGAACTTCAAAGAGCAGATTTCTCGAGCTTTTAAACAAACATTTTGAATCTGCCTGGAAACATTATGAACACGCACAAGAACATTCACACAGTCCCCATCAGAATTTAAACAGTAGGGGGTAGATGTTTTTCCAGAAGTTACAGTGCAACTGGTTAGAGAAATATATTGAAACTGGCAGCTGATAAATTAAAACCAGCTAACAAAATAAAACATCTTTTTTTGACTCTTCTCCATGTCCATCTCCAGCAGATAATGTACTACTATGATCATAATGATAAGAAGTCTTTTTTTTTCATCCTTGTTTCTTAGAATTTGGTGTCAGATATAATAGCCCACCTGAGAAACGCGAAACCTACGTTGCCTACTTATTCATAAAGAAATACAGCCAAGGCAATGGCCACGGCAAGCTGCTTCTCACTCCTAGCTAACACATCCTTGCTGTGGCATGGGAGAGAGGTCAACGTGTAGGAGGATGATTTTGTTCAACATAGATCTACACATCTCATTTTATAACTCAACGAGAAGTTTGTATACGACCCTTTAAGATACTCCATTACCAATCCTAACAAAAAACAATAACAACCAGGTAAAGCTGTGATACTTCCTAAATGCCCAGCAAATATCTGTTAATCTCAGCTTCTGTTTTATTTCCTCCCTGAACAGTATACTTCGCTGCAGTGAACTTGAAAAGATGGCTGCTGCATACCCTAGAACTTTCAAACCTGAAATGCAAATATAAGGAGTTTCAACCATGATAATTTTTAAAATAAGCAATAATGTAAAGAAACCTACTCAAAACATACACATGCTTGAACTTCAACATGAAGTGTAATTAAATTAGACTGAAAAAAAAACATATCTTCCTTGAGCAGTATAAAATCTGAGTTGCTTTAGGCTTAACAACAAAGCCCTGAAATCTTTTCAGCTTCACCTTTGCCGCATTGCTACTGCCAAAAGGCCTCCATCTCCTTGCACAGACCTCTCTGTATGCAGGAAGTAGGAGAGACTTGCCAGCCACATTGCTCTTCCATCAGTTTCTGCAGGTCACAATAGGTTCACTACATGCCGCACGCAGTGCCACTGGCAATGACACCTGTAATCACAGATGGGTTTCTGCCAGAGCCAGTAGTCTTCAGTCCTAATGGGGTACCATGGGGGGAACTGGCTGGTTGGATGAGCATGGCAGCAGCTGGCTTACCATCCTGCACGGGCTCCCATATGGATCTGCCCAAACAAAATCCACAACGCAGCTTCTGCAGAGCTCAGGGCTAAGGGTGCTGATGTTCTCATTGGAGCAATGCCTCCATCATCATCCCAAGCCAAGCCTCAGTGATGTCCTGTTTACCATCTGACACAGCTGAAGACCTGAACTGCTGTGACCCTTTCTACACACTGCTTTTTGACCTCTCCTGTGTGTAAAGTAGCTGCAACTTCTTGTTGCGTGGGACACTTACTCACTAAATCGGATACACAGGTCAGGCATGAACTCTCAAATCATTCTGTCTTCCATGAAAGAAAGCACTGGGAGCAGAAGTGTTAGACCCTGCAGGCTCTTTGCGTGATCTAGCTCCAGAAGAAACAAATTTGCACATTTTCTACATATTTTTTTGAAGCACAACAACCTTGCGGTAATAGCAGGCAAGGACCTCAGTTGATGTAAACTTTTGTAGGTTCAAAATGGAGATATGACAACCCGTGTTCTTGGGGAATTTCTCCTCGTTTTGTGGGAGGCAGTGATCTGATAGTTTGAATCAGTCTCCTAAATCGTCAAGTTAAATTTTGCCAGGGAAGACTTGGCAAAATCATGACCATTATTCAGTTAGGAACGTAAGCATGAAGGCACACTAAAGTTAATGAAGAGAAGATCACATTCAATGGAATAACAATTAATTTAATCACTATAGGAATTAGTATAAAAGTATCAAATCCAGGACTTACAAGGGACTTCACCTCTAAGTTAACCTGAATTGGGTTAAATGATCTACATAATCTGATTTACTTTCAAAACCATATGTTACAAAATTGTAATCATTAGAAACCAAGAAATATGATCCTAAGCTAATTCAAGAGATGTGCATTCATACTAAAGTGTGTCTTTAAATATATGGTATCATGGTCATAAAGGAAAGCACTCAGTCAGGTCACGTCTTTATTCACACCAGGGTTTATCGAGGCACATTTGCCCCTGTGTTCTATCAATCTAACAGAATGTGTTTTTCTATTACACATGCACACAGTCTCTACATTTAAATAACATTGTATTAAAAATGAAATCAAGAGCTTGCCTGTGAGGAAATATGAGAAAGAAGATTGCCCATACATTTTTTATTTGGTCAGTAATACGCATTTTAAGTCTTATTCAAGATCTAGAAATCAGTGTCAGAAGTAGTAGTGGAACTGGTAACTTTCTGACATTCAACCCAAAAATTTAACCTCAGCCATTTGGCTAATACAGTACTCTGCTTTGTTCTCTCTGTGCGTTGAGTAAGGCCAGAGTCATGTAAATGCAAGAATACATAATTGCGTATAGTCTGACAAATACTCTGCACAAAGGGGTGAACTCAGATTGAAAAGGTAAACTAAAAAAAGTGCTTAATACTATAATATTCTCCATGAATGCAACCTTTTCCAGTATGTCATTTCCTAAAAATATTTTTTAAAACAAAATTTAAGAATTGCACCATATGGAGCCACAGTGAGTGCCGCGTAAGTTACCACAAAAGTTTAAATGACTGAAACCAACCATTGCAGCCTATGTAGATACACTATATATACTTATATATACAAGATGCCAAGCATACTAGTATAATCTGTTTGTTCTTAAACAAACAAGTCCCTCTCCACACACAAAGTAAACCATGAGTAATGCCTTCCCCATGGAATTTGATCATGATTTGAGCTTAAAAAGGACTAGAAAGTTATCAGACTGATCAGAATGATTATGACCAATAAAAAGAGAAATGGATGCTAACTCATGGCCAGTCCAATAGAGATTCACCCCAAAGTGAGGTTCCTGACCTGCTACCATCCTACATAGCCCTAAGGTTCTGTAGAAAAGAGAACACATTATGGACAAATGGGCCATTTGGGGATTTTAGCAGAAAATCTTCAGAAAGTGCTGGGCATGCAAGTTCCTTTAGTTAGAAGCTTAACACACAAGCAGATGAGGGATCAAGGGCGAGGGAAAAACCCAGTTCTCTCATCTCTATCAGCATCATGATAGCTTTTCAATTTGCACACTGAAAGAGTGTTTTCTACCATTTCTTTTAGAAAAGACACACTTAACCTATATACTGGGGCAAAAATACCGTGGAAATTGTATTCTGGGTAGAGAAGATGTCAAATGTTGCAGCTACCTATTATCTTGCACAAGACTCTGACTGTAGTTTCTCAAGTACAAACAGCAGAAATAGCACAAGGTGATTTTAAACTATTGATTCTGCCTGTGATACATACATTTTAAAAATAATAGGTGATAAGTAATTTTTTTCCAGAGTTACAAGCCAAATCACTTTACATATTTGTTTTTTCTGTTTTCAGACAGAAGAAAATATTTCTGTTTTAGTGAAATTGCAGCTACCTTCATACATACATAGAAATAATGTAAAAACTTATAAGTTCATTGTAGTACTCCTTTGTGTCCTGACTTCCCTGAACTTAAAGAATAGGAATCAGAGCCCAGGGGAGAAAGTAAAGAAGAACTTTAAATGCCTAAAGCAGATAACCAGAAGTAGGTTACTGTCCTACTTTTAATTTATGCATATTACAAGATGACATTCATGCATGTCTCCTATTATCAATGGCTAGGCAGTTTCTCTTTAAAGTTAGAAATGGACTTTAAGTAGCTTAACAGACTGTGCTATTTGTTTGGGTTGTACAGCATCCTGTATTTTAACTCCAAGAAATTTGTCTTCCTTGGAATGTCTCTGAAGCAGCATACACAAAGGAAACAGTTTCTTGTTTTTAACTCACGATTATGTGGTAGCTTACAGTAATTCAAGAAAGCTGCTTCAGTGTTGTTAGCAAGTACAGCAACATTTAACTATAACTAAGATCTCAGTAAATACAAACATGAGCATGCAGGTTGTATTTGACGAAAGGCAATGGTTGTGGAGCAGACACACCACTCATTAATTGGAAGAGATAATTTTGGACTGCTGGCTTTTGTCTCTTAGGATCTGGCAAATGGAATTCATGAGATATGATCTGAAATTATGTTTTTTCCATTACACTTACTACACTGGAACATTATTCAGTTAACACCTGAGAGAGACTGGTTTGACTGATCCAGGTAAACAGAAAGCAGGTAAATTGATGTTCTATCAATTTACAATCAGCATTTTTCAGCTCCAATATATTAAGTTAAACGAGACCTTTTCAGCTCTCCTACAATACATCTCATGTAAAGTAGGCACAGCTGGTTTCTACGCCAATAAATCAACTATTGAAGGAGTAACAAAATATACATAACTAAGGCACAGAAAGGACAAAAGATTGTGATTGAAAGAGAAACTGTGCAATGAACCTAAGAAGTCAATTTAGAGAGTCCTGACATGTGTCATCAACATATGTCTAGGAAGTGCTCCAGTGGGGAAGATAGTTTTTTGTCTCCATTTTTTGTGTGTGCTGGTTCCTCAGCAAATGCTTTGCATCAGGCATCACCGAGTGAAAGGGTTGTCTGGTTTACAGAGGAACTGCCATCCCTGTAACTAGCGATGGTAGAGACTCTGTAAGAAGTGAGATCCTAGAGCGGAGAGCTGTAGGGATGTTGGCATACCGGGCGTGTTGACTTCTGCAGACAGGAAATGCAGCCTCATATTACGCTGGCAGGCTCTTCAGAGTTGTGGTAGGGCCACAGAAGCAATGTGAACTGATAAGGAATCCCTGTGTAATACAGTTTGACTCCCTATACGTTAGTAAGTACTTATGTATTATTTTGGAGGGAATTTTGATTGCATTCTGCTGACCACAATACCAGCTTTATTGGGAAAGTATTGCGGAAGGGTTTTAATTCCTTTTTTTCAAGGGGAACTGTATCTTTAAGTATCTTTAAGATAATAAAAAATTATCTGAAGCAAATTATACGTATCTTTCTACGCTCCTGGCCAGAAAATATGGAAAAGCATGGGGTAAGTGAACTTAAGACTGACTTGATGTAGTTTTCTAAGAAGCTTAATGGGAGACTGCAATTTGCATGCCTAACAATAATTCTTGACAAGGTTCCACAGATAATAGGATAGGAGATTAAGCAGCTTGTGTTGAAGTAAAATGTTAGACATTAAACTGACAGTCCCCAACACACACCGCCTGAGAGGCCAGTGGGTAGTAGTGTCAGAGCTTTCACAAGAAAGGGCCACAGAATAAGACTCTTTAACCTTGTTAGCTGCTCTAAAGAAACACTGGTTGTCACCTGCTGACGTTTTGTTCAACAGGAAGCTGAAAACAAGAACGCCTGTTCTGTCAGAAGTCATTTCCATGTCACTGGGGACTTGAAGAAGTTACAATAAGCAGAAAATGACAAGAGGCACCAGCACAAACCAACTGGAGCCACAGTGTTAGAACAGGAAGTTACAGAATCACAATACTGATGATCTTTTCTGTCAGGATTTTCTAAACTACTAAACAAACAACAACGCAAAAATCACTATCCAGAAATCATCTTAATTGACCTACTGCCCTGGGCATGTGACATCTCTGATTTCAAGGTTTTGTCATCAGCTGATAGTGTCCCACAGATCCCGCTTTTGTTGATTTTAGCTTAGGAGTCTTGCTCTAGAATATGAATCAAACTACTTGCTAGATGTTTTTAGAGAGTTGAGGTTGTTTTGCTCCACGTGTTCATTGTGGATCTGATGCATCCTTTCTAAATACATCCTGAAATGCCATTGTACCTGGGTCAGCAACACGTCTGTCCCTTCAAACTTCCTGTGATTGCCCATGAGACAGAACAACCAAGAATAGCTTTCCCTCCAAAGAACACTTGAAATAAAAGACTGCAAAGAAGTTTTATTGATTATTGCCATACAAAAAATGGCAGTGACTTCATAAAGATGATTCAGAGCTTAGACAGATGACTTAATGTCGCTACAAAATTCTGCATGAACAGGAATTCAAAATATCTTCACTGTGTGATAACACTAAAAACTTGTCCTCTGAACTTTTTGTATTTCCAGCTTTGAACATTGAAGTACTCTTTCTGGTTGTCTACATCTTCTCGTAAAAAAGTACAAGATAATTCCTCCTTCTACTGTATGTCTTCTGCACACAGATGTTCAAGTGCTTCTCTGAAGACTGTATAATCTAGACATAAAGCTTCTAAGGCTAACATGGCTCACAGTGAGATGACCTGAACTAGGGACATAAATCAGTTGCATAATGGAGTGGATGAATGCCACGTCTCTCGGGCAGGACAACCTCAGTCATCGTCAAAGTCGTGCCTAACAGCCTAGTGCCAGCGTTGAATGAAATGTCAGGTTGACTTAAGGCTCAGCTGTACATGTAGTCCACCAGGACCACCCTTCTATTGAAGTTAAGATCTCAGGGCCATATTGTCTCCCAAACATCAGAATTCTGATATCTCATAGACTTCTGATGACAGAGTGGCCCAGAGCATGCTGACAGAGCCCACAAGAATGGCCTTTTCACTCTGAGCTGCTCCGCAAGCCTGGGAAAACTGTCTTGCTGCCACCTCTGACCTAGTACAAATTGGCAAGCAGCTCACCTATGGCTCACATCAGCCTACAATCTATATAGTCGGCATCTAAAGATAGCCCCAGGTGTTAAAGCCTGTGGCATTTGGCACAGGAATGATGATGGAGTTTAAAGGCAAAGGGAATAGAATCAGGAAATTTATTTCCCAAAAAGGAAGTTTCACCTGTTCAGAAGTTTATTCCTCACAGCACAGTGCAGAGGCCCTGACTTTGCAGTTAGTAGAAGGGCTTCATCGACTGTACTGGGTTCCAGCGAGCAAACTGTGAATATGGCCCCGGCCAGACAAGGGTCAGAGCCTGGCTACATCTCCGTTACGTGAGCGGACATGCTCTATAGCATGGGTGTCCAACCTTCTGGCTTGCCTGGGCCACACTGAGTGAAGAGGAAATCTCTTGGGCCGCATATAAAATATATAATATAGTTCATGTACATAGCTAAAAAACCTTATTTTACATTTTTATATATATATATATATTTATTAAAACATACAAAAGAGGGCAACAAAAACATAAAACTAGTGGGATATTTGACCTTGTTTTTGTGAAACTAATGCATCAGTGTTTGGTTTGATGGAAGAGGTCACAATTCTTGGCGAGTTCTCAAGGTGCTCATCAGAGATTTTTCATCTAATGTTACTCTCCCTGTGCTTCATCCTTTAAAATATTTGTTCAGAAATGTATGTACTGTCAAAAACTGATGGTGTGAATAAGTTGTAATTGTGAAGCGAGGGATATTTTTCTCTGGTAAGACGGGTCTCATAGAAGTCTAATAAGGAGACATGGTCAAATTTTTCATCAAGTTGAATGTCCAATTGCAACTCTCTACATTCCATTTGAAATTTGTTGGAAATGTATTTATGTCAACTGAAGATAGTCACAAATATACCAAAAAATTGATGATTTTTTCAGAAATCTTGAAACCTACCTATTCTCAAATTCCTTCATCAAAATGGAAAGCAAGGCTGCATATTTTTCGCTGTTCACAGGATTGTGTTTAGACAATGTATCAAAATGCATGAAAGCTTGACTTTGCAATAATTTAAGCTTCATTTTGACCAGTGTTATGGTTTGAAATATTGCATAAGTAAGTTGATTTTCATCTTGAAGACACATGTTCAACTCATTTAAATGAATGGTCAAATCCACCAAAAATGCTCAATATGTGAGCCATTTTTCATCTTCAAGTTCTGGCATAAATTTTATTTTTGATTTCATAAATGATTTGATTTCATTTCTCAAATCATAAATTATTTTTAGCATTTTGCCCTGACTTAGCCACCTTTAAGTTGAAATATTATTATCGGCAATCACTGCATTCTACTCACCAAGGGGCACAAGTGCATGGAACATGTAATGCACGTGGGTTTCCATTTGATGGAGTGTGTGTGGTGGGCACGAGAGGCAGAGCTAGCAATGCACAGCACCCTCCCCTCTACAGCCCTCTGTTGCTACCTACGCATTCTGTGCTCTAGCTACACACAATCAACTCATGAAAAATATCACTAAAAATCACGTAATAATGTTAAAAGTTTCTGATCTTGTGGGGCTGCATTTCTAGGTGTCCAGGGCCGCATGCAGGCATGGGTTGGACATGCCAGCTCTAAAGCATGAATCTAGCACTGACAGTTTCCCCTCTTGCACGTTATCTACTTCATGGCTTTTGCATAAGGCTGATCTAAAGCTTAGCAAACACTTGTAGCTGGAAATACAACATACACAAAGTAATTACGGTAATACTCTTCATTTGCAGAAAGCAGATCATTCATTAACTACCCAAAATAGCCGAATGGCTCAAGAAACTGCAGCCAAAAATAGGCAGTTAAAGCACCAGGTAGAAAAGAGCAGTGGTGCCTTAAGAAGGATTGAAACTTCCTCATGTACAGTTACTGTTGCAAAAACTTCACTACTACTGCCTATCTAGATGCCAAGAATAAAGCAAACACGTTACAACTATTAGAACAACATTCTTCTTTTATGCTGTATTATGCAAAAGAGCTTTCCGTAAAGCAATATTTTTCATGAAAGTAACTCGTGCCTGGCACAGTTAGTGTTCCATGAACATTAGAATAGTTCAGTTGGAAGGGACCTACAAAGATCATTGAATTTAACTACCCAAACATTAACTACACCCTCTCTGTTCTCAGAATCATATTGCTCACCTGGAAAGGGATTCAGTGAAAACCACATTGTTTACTATCAGAGACTACAAAGGTGGACTTATATATAAAGTGAGCTTCCCAGAGTCAGTGGCATAACTGGGAACATGGTTTAGAGTCCACGCCTACAGACCTGTTTACTGGACCACACTGTATTTGGCAGGCAGGAGGAGACAAAATTTCATCTGACTGCTGGAGGCTTGGGGGGAGCCCCAGGTAAGCTTTGCTGTGTACATTCCGCATTCCCGGTGTCTTAGAGTCCTCACAAAGCACCCACTAGTTGACATGATTGAAGATTGGATAATAGGCTGCTTAATCTTAAATCATTTTGGTGTTTTCTCCATACGGTTCTATCCCTTGAAAATCATGGATGTAATTTATTTTGATCCTGCAGGGGTTAGTCAGATTGCTGGGCCTGTGGATGAACTGATGCCAGTCTTTGGAGGACTTCAGTCACATTACTGTTTTGATGTTCTGGGTCACTAGTGTAATCAAATGCATGTCTCATGAAGCAAACGAGCAAGTCTGGATGTCTTGTGTATTGAGAGACATGGTCAGTGATAGTCACTGGAGCACAAAGTATTCAATGGTAGAACAGTATAAGCTATTGAGATGAAGAAAAATAAAATCTAACCCTGGAGGAAATTCTTGATTTATTTGATTAACTTATACTGTGTTTTAAGACTCACAGTTAAAAACCTTGCATACAACTGTGCTATAAATGTGCTACAACAACTGCGCACAGCTCAGTTCATTTCCCTTGGAAGACTTACTTTCAGACTTCACAGCTTGTTTTCTAAGTACATGTTTAGATTGCTAATATTAATGGCAGCTCAGCTGCTTCACGCAAAATGCGTCGTTTCTCTTTCACTATTTCCACACAGCCTTCAATCTCTTTCCTACTACATATATAACATATTTGCCACTGCATAGAGACTACCACAAGATACAATGACATACATGTATGGAAAGTCAGCATATTATGAGCCAAATCAATGTCATCACTTGTTTACCCTGATGGGTCCTGCTAGCTGCAGCAAAGCCTGCCTCAGATTGATGAGGAGCAAATCCACATCCACACAACTACCCCTAGTAACACAGTTTGCCTAGTCAAAGAATTAGAGAATGGATGCGTACATATACGCACGTTCGATTGGACGTGTTATCTAAGAGAAGTCTAATTAAGCATTAGATTTATTAAATACCTGAGTATTTACAAGCGATGGTGCAATCAGCTTTACTACTAGCAAAAGTGTTTAATATGAATCTCTATCCCTTTCATTACAGAAAGGTTAATTTGTGGCAAATGGCAATAGATTTCAACAAACATGAACAATTGCAAAATATTTCATAGAACCTCCAAATAATTGTAAGAATACTACTGATCAGTAGTAGCTTTAATATCTTTTTTCCTGACAGATATCAGTATTCCTTCTCCTCCATACCCTAATACTCTCATTCCCACAGAAAGGATAAAAACCCTCTGCATTTTGGTCAAAGCATCCTAGTTCAAATGAAAAATTATCTCCATAATAAAGTGTTACCCAGATTAGAAAAAAAATCAATTAATCAGCAAGGATTTTTATTAGTCAATCCTGTAACTAATTAAAACCATTGATTGATAACAGACAACACTGCAACAAAGTTATCTCACTCCTAACCCAGCAAAACGATCTTCCTGCTGCAAATACAGATAGTATGGGATGACCTGCTTACAGATAAGTCTGTAACTGCTGACCAATGTATTTTTACTTAGTGGTAGTATTTCCCCAACTCAGCAGTTCTGACAGATCGCAGCTTTGAGTCTGAGACATTTGTGAACCATCTCTTTGTTAGTCACAAATAGCAAAGTGCACATCAATAAATCACACCCTTTGTCTCCTTCTTTTCCCTCCCCCATGCAGTTGCTGCTTTTTCTTGTCAAACCAACCCAGGCTGAGCACTCCTGAATCATCTCTATTAACCTGTGAGAAATTCTAAAGATCTGATCCTATGTAATAGAAAGTGACCTCAAATAATTAACATTTTTGAAGTGGTTTTTACCTGAATTTTATCCAAGGTACATAAATCATCATTCATCTTTCCTCTTCCTGGCAGTGCACTTAGACATAGCAAGTCTTAAAATGATGACATCACCATCCCATGATCCTTCATTATAAGTAATTAAAGCAGTAATATGCCTCTGCTCATGCACTAGTCATCAAGGAGACTTACTCATATGAAATCCCAGGCACAGTGCACCTGAGGTGAATCAAGAGAGCACAGGACTCAATGTTTTTGGTGAACTGCTGGTAGTTTTGTGTGAATTTATTGCTGCTGAGAGAGTAGTGCATGTTAACATGCAGGGAGACTAAATTCTGCTATTAATCCATGAGACAGGCACTGCAGAGGTAGTATTAGGTTCCCTATTCAAGTATGTTATTAAGGCCTTGATGAGGAATAAAGGAAGGAAGGAAGGAAGGAAGGATTTCGTTTAGTCTGTGCCTCTTCAGACTTTGGCCTCTCTCATAAACACACTGGCAAAGCTATCACCAGTAACATCTGGATAGTATGTTCAGTGACAGTACCCAACAGGAACTATGTTAGACTCTCAAGCACCTTTTGCAAAGACTAATGAGGATGGAAACTTTCTTACACTGCTCCAACAAGCTTTGATCTAAAAATCAGTAAGCCAGACTGGCTACCCAACAGCAAAACACCAGTCCAACAGTTCAGTCCCTACTGGTTTTAAATCTGTCATTGCATGCATTTCATATTATTATTTTAACTCATTACAATGTTTCTAGGTAAGCACTGCTGTTTTCTACATATCAAAAAATAAAACATTTGTCTTACATCAGCAACTGCAACACCATGCATCACATGGAAAGGGGAACAAATATGTTGTTGTATTGCTCTGCTCATAAAAAACAGGTTCTGGATTACAGTTAAATATTTTTATTGCTTCCACAACTTTACAGATTAAATGAAGCTCAATGCCAGAGAAGTCTTGGAGGACTGGCTATTCACAATGCAATTAGCTAGAATAACACTTATCTGCTTGGCTGTTGAGACACACACCTGCCACAACTCATTTTATCTTTTAAACCTATCTGCTCCTGCCTCAATACATCCTTATAATAGCACTACATCATACTTCTACCAAAAACGGCCCAAACATCAGAGCTGAGAGCACAGCATTTTAAAGGGGACAAGTCTCACCAAAACTAAATGTCAGTTAGAATTTACCTTGCGTCACTAAGCATGAATCTTCATTTTAACCTTATCTCCGGCTGGGCAATGCAAACAGAGGCAAATCTGAGAGTACAGGGAGGATCCAGAGGTGGGATCATGGTTGTGAACATACATTCAAATTTGACAAGGTCCATGCTACGCTTTTAAGGAAAATCTGTTCCATTTCACACATAAACCATGAGTGGGTACTGGGGGGAGGGAAGCAGCAGCTCTTCTGTATGATGAAAAATTGTGAAATATATACTGATTTTCTCTTGTCAGACTTCTTAGAAAAGTCTCATATAACGTATCCTTCTACAAACATTCTTCTACAAAGGTCCCCTGTTCCTGAGAAGGATCAGCCACAATTGTCATTCCTGACTGGTATTTGTCTATTCCTTAAATTCTAGAGTCTGATTAGATTTTCTCTTCTAGTGTTTCGTATCTTTAACACTGAAAGATAGAAGATTTTAGAAAATGTTTTTCTGTATACCAAATCTACATTTTCCTTGCTGCAATCTAAATCCATCTTGCTTTAGCAACTGTATTCCCACCTATCCACAGTGGGAAAACAGTGTAGTTTTCCTTTCTTTTTGTATCTACATTGTGCTGGGTAGAAGATCTGTTATTATTTTGATGTTATTTTGCAGGTGTGAAAATCAGAAAGAAAAAATATATATTACTACAAGGTTTTAAAAAGACATAAATAACTTTTATAAAATGATGAAGCAAGCAAATAACATTGTTACAAAGTTTTTGTATCAAATAAATGACAACAACTAAAAGCTTCTAGAAGAATATCAAAGGAATGATATACTGACCTGGAGAGAAAGTAATAGGTTGATCTAATTTAGGATTCAAGGTGCAGTAATGGGATATTTTAGTCACTCTTCAGTCTCATCATCCAGTATTCAGAAATGGGAATATTTCCATAGATAGCTGCATTTCTCCACTACCTGAAAGAAAAGGTTGGTTGAAGAACATTTTGTGATTAATGATCAAAAAGAGACATGATTATTTTTCTGCTTTGAAAAAAGTTTTTTTCCCTCTTATCATTATCATCTCTTAATTAATCCAATACAATGAGTGGCTTAATTAGTTAATTCTTCCATTTATTTAATTTATTTATCAAGTAATATTTTTCATTAAAACATTTTTGGAATGCAACCCTTAAAGCATGGTCACATCTGCAAGATTAATATGGGTAACATATATTCAAGTATGTACTGGAACTTGTAGATAATACTTAGAAAATATATATTTCTAATTATAAATCCAATCCATTTCCTCTCTGTGTGACGAATGTTAATAAAAAAAGGGTTTATGTTTCTTTATTTGAACGAACATTCAGTTACAGTTCTGGTCTATTTGTTCAGACTGCTGACATTTCCATGGTCTTTTATTAAAGACCTGATTAACCTGCAGAAAGAGCACAGTGTTTGTACAAAGCTTATGTTCTCTAAGCCCACTTCACACCCACATATTGCCTTCTGTTAAGGGAACATTGGTAATGTCAGCATCCCATATCATATGGCAACACCTTCAGAGGACAGACCCCTTTGTCAAGACAGCATGACTTATAACACCAAGAACCAGAATGTGAGTAACAGACAGCGTTCACCTGAGCCTTTGGTCAGCTGCAGTGCTACTAGTAGGTTCTGAGTGTGCACAGAATCTTTTGACTACACAGCTCTGCTAACACCTCTGTGCACACTGTCATCCACCATGCTGGCATCCAGTTGCTGTAACAGTTAACTTTCCCACAGTAGGTTTATTTCTAGACCAACAATAACTGAAGCCCTCTTCACAAGACTTTCTGAGATGCACTGGGGATAACATTCCCCTTCCTGAGCTAATCACTGTTTGACTGTGTTAGGTGTCTTTCGAAGTGAAAGCATTGTCTGCAGGGACACTCAGGGAAGAAAAATACCACTAAGAAAACATACCTATGAGGACTTTAAAGTAAGCTGCTAGAAAGATCTCACATCAAATCAAAAACCTACTAATGTCTAAGACATCTAATGAAATCAAATAATGTACCAACTCAGTATCCCTTTTCCTGTTACCTGATGACTCAGGTTATGACACGTACAAGAACAGCATCTAACCATCAGATCAGAAATTTTCCTTTATCTAAGCCAGGTGATCAACAGGAAGAGATTCTAAACTCAAAGTGGATTTATTAACATTATATAATACCATGAGGTCCACACTTCAATTGCAGAATTGGTGACAGTTTATAAAATCCAAGGGATGACCCTACCAAAATTATTGTCAAGTAATTTAAGGTACAACATGGTAAAGCTAAGAGGAAACAAATTAATAGCAAGGAGACACAACAGGAAGGAAGCATTCAGAATTACATCATTACAGAGCAAACCTGAGCTGATTAAGGTTCCACTAAACAACATCTTAATTTATCAACCTATTTTGCACAGGCTAAATCACCTCAAATGTCTCATGATTTTAAAAACATACTCAGAACTTATGTTTTTCTGGGCTGGCTGCACACTGTTTGCCTTTCACTTGTGTATGATGCTTGTATTATTCCCCAAATTTGTATTTTCTAGGAAAATGAAGCTGGCTACATACTCAACCCTGAGAAAAATTTGCAAATGTAAGAAGTATATACGTAGGTTTATATTCCTCTGTGTATCCTCTCTCAGTGTGTCCTTGTACGTGCACAAGATTTAATATTCAGTACCTTAGGCTGGTATGCAAGGAAGGCATGGACGCACATACCTTGTATAAAGCTTTTCTATGAATGCAAAGAGAAATTTTATAAAATCCTTGTGAAAATCTCTTTTACGAGATGGGAATATGAACACAATTATATATTCTGCTTCTATATCCTTCCCTTTAAGGTACACTGCAAATTCACGCTTCAGTGAACTCCGGCTCTTTTTCTGACTCCAGTAAATGGACACCGTGCCACTACCCCTGACGGAGAGCTGCTGGTCCCACTGAAGGGCCTGCCAAAGAAACATGAGACTTGGAGGGCGAGAAGAGAACTTAATGCAATTATGCATTAAGCGTTTTCTGTCTCTCTGTACACAATGATTTTCCTCTCTGAGCTCTTTTAATCTCTTTTATTTCCTGCATGTCTGTTAGCACCTCAGCTCAGCCCACTCCCTGAGGTGCTGGCAGTTCTGGGAGGCAGCAGACAGCATATCCAGGCTAGCAAGGTACAGTTGGACAATAGGAACCTTCACGGTGTTCCAGGCAGGAAGGTTATACACACTGAAAATACCAGGGTAGGGGAGGAAGTTTGCCTTTAAGGACCAGCAGGACAGCAACCTATGTAATACAATTATTTAAGGACTGTTAATTGCAGGAGAACTTGGGGGCCACATTTTTAAAAGTATGGTAAAGGTATTCAATTTCCATTGAATACATACACCTAAAGATATTTCAAAAGCTGGATCCTACATCTTTAAAAGTATAAAATACCCCCAAAAAAGTTAGTAGAAATTACATGCTAGGTTTTTTTAAGCGTGACCTCGGAAAATGCTAGATGTAAGATACATCAGATATTAAACCACAGCTAAACTTGATCTTAGCCAAAAGGGCACTTGCCTCCGTTCAGTTTTGAGTAACGTCTATATCAGATTGGCACTCATAGCCCATACAGTGACCTTTTTAAAATTCATTTTTAACATTTGGTTTTATTGGAGTAAGAGAAAACTTCAGTCCAGATGTTGCCTTTAAAGGAATGCCTTTGTAACACAGAAGAGAAGAAGATGGAAGGAAGGACCTCGTGAGGCCATACTTGTAATTCTAAAGAAAACAGAGTGTCTATACTATTTAAAAGGTATAAAAATCCCTCAATAAAAAAAGAGCAAGTTATTTTCACAGAGAATTACTTTAAAAAAACAGCTGGATGTAAACTAGGGCATCATGATATGTTGAGTACTTGTGAATTTGGGGATAAAAATGTAGGAGTTCGCATAATTTGATAGACTTCATTACTGAAAGGTTTTTGTTTTCATGAGGGAAAGAACGTGTCCTCCTGGTCCTTACTGGGAACTGAAAAGTACAGAAATAGCAGAGCAGCTATCATAGATTTCTTGAATAGGGCAGGATATTTTGTGGCATTGTGAAAAGGCTTTTTTGCCCAGCTGGTTTTAAATGATACCAAATAGAAAATGCTTTGGACTTTAATCATCCTGGCACAGAAGAGAAGGGTTAGAAGAGCTTAATATCTGATTCTTTATCTGGATGCTCTCTGTTCTAAAAGATGCAGGAAAATGTCTGTTTCAATCTAGTAACTTTTCCATTTCTAAATTCTGCCTCTCAGAGCAACAAAACAACAGCATTCCTCTGCTCAATCATGAGATGAGACTTTAAGAAATGCAATAGCAAACCTTGAAGGGTGAATATTAAAGCTACCTTCTTCTCTGTACAGTCAGAGTTGCTGACAGTGCCTTCATGCTGGCTCTGAGGGACAGAAAGTGAAATAACGTAAGGAATATCTGTAGGCTTGTCATGTGCTAATATCCTTTTGATAATGCAAACTGTTAATCCTAACCCAGGTAAAGAGAAGAAAAGAAATTGGGTTCTTATCTTAAAGAGTCCACATTGGCCAGATGAACATTTCAAGGTCATCCAGCCTCGCTATAAACAAAACAAACCTATTGGCTCTATTATATTGCTAAAATCCCATCTGACCAACAACATTTTCACCAAACACAAGCAATTTATTTTTGTTTTAAGCTTTAATTAAGTATTATAGATTGAAGTGAAATAATTAATAACTTTAAAGTACACTGACCCAGAGAGCCAATACCTCAATCAGGTGAAGCCTGGGAAAAGGAAATGCATGAAATAAAATGAAACTGTTCTGTCCCCTCAATCTCACTCAGTAAATCAAAGAAAAGAATTTTTATATTAATTGGCAATGAGTCTATGTCTGGTCTGACTGCTGACACAGTTAACCATAATAATAAAAAACATTTCTGTGGGAAGTGAAAGTGCAGTTTGAATGCTAATAATGCCTTCATTTTATGTCCTGATTGATTCATTTGAATAAAATTCAAGCAGCAACGTCCCTGCCTCTATTGCCTATCTCAGGAAAATCATAGAAATCAAGTAATTTACGGGTTGATAATTCAAACAAGTGACTCTGTATAGGGAATTTCCTTTCAGAGACAGTTCTGGAAAAACATAATGATGATTATGGGATAACCACTGTAGAACAAGTTTCAAATTCTGAGCCTTTTTCCATTGTGTACTTACCAGAAATTGACTTTGCTTAGCAAATACACTAGGGAAGAAAAGGCTCTTTGGCTCAACCTGGATAGTAAAATTACTTGCCCTGTGTCCTATAAAAATTTAAGTATTCAGACCTCTTCTTTAAAGAATTAGGAGACAACATGTTCTGATTCTCCTCTTAAAAAGCCCACAAAACCTCAATTGAGCAATAAATTAGTTAAAACTCTCCCAGATCTGTCTCAGTTTGCTGACACATACAATAGTCAATAATGGTGAGCCCAGCCCATGTGTTAGGCTGATACTTCACTATAAAACATTTTGCAACTCATCTTTTAAGTACGTTTAAGATATTTATATTTTAATTTTCCACACAGCTGCAGAAATGTGGGTACATTAATTCCACTATTAAAACCAGCATTTTTAAAATCTTCTGACACTGAAAATGTTATTTTTGGTGTTTTCTTCACATGCTACATGTGAATGACCACTCCTCATGAAGTTCAGAGGTTTAGCTTGGGCTTTATATGTCTGTTAAAGGCCTCATAGGTCACTTGAGTTCATATTAATACGGAATACAAAGAGCTTAATACCATCCATAAGCCACTAGTATTTCTTGTGTCATTGTTTCCATATAACAAACATCTCAAACATTTTGAAATGCTGAAACCTAACAGGCAAAATAAACCAATGAGAATTAGATGTTTTTTCTCTTCTATAGAAAGAAGTAACTGTTCAAAATGTAGCTGCATTTGACGGGTGTGCCCAGTAGGTTTGGAAAGAAAAGCTGAACATACAAAGTTTGGAAATTTCATTTTCTAGTCAAAAGGGAAATAGATGTCTCAAAGTGATAGCTTTCATACCTTAAAACAATGAAAATCAAGCACTCAGGTGTTCCCAATAATTAAATAACACTGTACATACAGACAACGATATAGATGAAAAATTTGAGAGAAAAAGCTTTGGAAATTGCAACATGAGAGGATGACATGCAGTGATATGCAAAGAAATCCCCATATCTTTTCTTGCTGAGGCCAAGAGATGAAAGAGACAGATTGACTAAAAAGAAGAACTAATACAGGAAAATAAGAATTAGAAGGGAAGCAACCTTTACTGTAAAGGACATGGAAACTGATAAGTTGTTTAAATATGTCTTCGCAAAAATCAGTTCAGGAAATCAGACTTTCAAATATTTTGCCTGCCCCTCTTTTTGGGCTGAGGATCAACAGTATACTGCTGTGTGCTTTGAGCACTGAATTATGACCTACTGCAGAAACATTACATTTGGCCTCAAAGCTTCACAAACTATGTACAAATTGATATTCCTGAACAAACATACTACTAAGCAGAGTTTTTCCAAATGGTTGTGGAGGAGATTGAGGATTAAGCAAAAATGGTGAGTGATTTATCCCTTCCTTCTTTGGGAAATATTAACCCTATTTTCTAAGTGGTGCTGGTTGTTCATGTTAATAAGCACTTGAAATATGTCAAAAAATCCTTCCACCTATTTGGAATGAGTATTAGAGAATACCAGACAAGGAACAGGGTTTATTCACACAGCAGTCATTTTTCAGTAAACCAAGCTGTTCTGGGAACAAGCTTAGGGTCCTCACTGCTGAGTAACTCCTGCAAAATTCCTTTACTTCAGCAACAGAGTAATGATTTAGTTCCAGCATCCTCCTTGAGATAAATGAAAGGCTGGCTGCTGTGCTAGTTTTTCAAATCAACATTAGTCTCTGTAGGATAGAAAAGAAAAAACAAATCACTGTAGTCACAGAGGGCAGAAACATGACAGACAAAAAACAAAAGTGAGGTTGATAGCAGAGAATATTGATAAGCCATCACGACGTAGAGTGAACACTTAGGTATACTTTTCCCACTTCAGGAGGAAAAGGTATAGAAAACAGCCATAAAGCTCACAGTAGCAATGTCTTGATGCTTTCGCATTAACAAGATCTGGATCTTCAAGCAGATGTCCAACGACATTGGTATGCTTAACCAAATAGGGACATGTTGTTTTTACATTTATTTGCTAAGGAGCCGTCCTTGGAGCTGAATGCTTCAGATGTAAGAGGAGATACGCAGTTAGTGTTAACTTGTTAACAAAGAACAGTCAAGATTTTTCATGTGTGAGGCAAGAGTAAGTGCCAGAATTCAGACAGGCTCGCTGAAAAAAGCAAATTCACAGTTGTTTGTCAGCAAAGACAACAGAAGTTAGGCATATTCCACACTACCAGGAAACAGGAAAACCATAAGCATAAATATTCACCCAACTTTTTTTTTTTTTTTTTAGGAGAAATACTCAACATATTTCAATATTCTCAAAAAAGTACTTCAAATTTCCAAAGGAGGAGAATATAAATTGTTCCAAGAGAGTTTCAAAAAAACATTTTACTACTTTGGGTGTTTATTTCAACTATATCAAATCCTTCAGATCTTATTAAGTCCATAATTTTATAAATACTCTCAAAACAATTAGAAACTTCAACCAATTAAAGTTCTGATAAATTTCTAAGTATCCAGCAAAGACAGAAGGGCAACATGAACATCTTGATTCTGACTGATTTTCATGCAAGATTAATGTCTTTGATTCAGAAGTGCCACAGTATTAGAATAATTTCCGGGAAGACATCTGAAAATCTAGCTGGCCTTTTTGTAATACTGTCATATTATTGTATAGACCTTATGTTGAACTGTTTGGAACAATTTAAAAAACATTTTGGGTTCAGGCTTATGTAATGAAAGTATTCTGTACAAGGCACAACTTTCAGGCAACATTTAGGGTGCTTCAGTGCAGACTCAAGTCTGCAGTGTTCTCTGAGTTGTGGGGCATCAGATGACTGTAAGCTTCTTACAGAAACATAGCATTTTGTTATTGGACCTCTTGAAAACATTTTTTTGTTTTTTTTAAGTTGGTTTAAAGTTTTAAGTTCTTGGTTTTACAAGACAAGAGTCTAAAACGCAGCGCTCACTCTGCAATTCTGTCTAATCAAAATCAAATTTTACCAAAACAACCAGAACATTGCTTAACAAGGTTGTCTACTATGTTTAGAACTTTCTAGAAAGCTTTCCCATAACTGAAAATAGTTAGATTTTCCAGTTTATGAAAGTATGCTTATTAGAAAATAAGCATTTTCTAATTATTCCAGAACTCCAAATGGCCACACTTCTGTTCCCCAATATTTACTACACACTTCTTGCTAAAAGATTTTTTTTCCTCTGGACAAGACCAATGCATAAAATCCTGTAGTCTTGAGAAAGCCACAATTATCTGAAAATGAGATATTACACTAATCTGAACATTTAAATGAAATTAATTGAAATTGCTTAGGCTATAATGAAGAGCCAATTTTTTTTTTTTTTTTTTAAATTAAAATCACATTCCGTTCTTCCCTGCTATGGAAATATTCACAGTTTAAAAATACGGAAATAGATAGAAGTGAAAATACTTAGATGTTGTGTTCTCACAGAAATGAAAGTATTTAATTTTTCTACTGTTAATTAATCTAACAGTCTAGAAATGTACATTTTCTCTGTTAGGTGCTGTAATACTTCGCAAATAGTAAGCCAAGATGCATACTCTCCAGGCCATTGCTTCCTATGCTTACATTATATGTTTCATGCCTCTAGTTCTAACCTTTTTCCTTAGGTTCTCTAGCTATCCATTTTAAACTTAAATGTTGCCATTGTCAGAATGTCCAGGACTTCCTGTTATGGAAATCAATTTTTGATATTACAAGCAGTGGCTGACTTCTCATCTGATTTTGACAGTGGAGTTGAAGAGTGATAGAGCACTGGTGTTTACTCTTACTCATATGTTATAAAGCAGCAGGAGAATTTGGGGACAAGGGGACAAATGGTTATTTCAGTCAGAGGACATTCAATTCCTGGACCAAATCTGTTGTGGACAGCTTTTACTCAAACAAACAACCAAAACCAAACCAAAACAAACAAAAAAAAAACAGCAGAGGATTGCCCAAGAACTTCAAAGGATTCTATCTTCCAAGGAAAGGGCTTTCACAGAAGCATTTGTCTCTTACACCTGGTAATTTTGGAGCCACTCTACTTGGGAAGCTTGGAGGCTAGATCATTGCCACTACTCCATTTCAGGAAGCTGAATAAATAGCCAGACATGAAATGAATTATTTTCTTGGGGCATAAGGAGTAGATACTTAGAACTCTTACACCTCACCACATCCTTTCTTTAGGATAACCAATAACTAATTCATGCCTTGACTACTCATAAGTGTAGTGCAACACTACACATTATTCGGAACACATGCCAATATAATCCTTAAAGCATACAGTTAAGATGCACAAAATACTTAAAATATTTTAGCTAGAGATTTTATTTATTACATAAAAAAATATCTCTTTGTAACCATACATTTAAATCCTATGCAATTCAAAAAAAAACTATCTGTTGTTCTCTTACACCCTATGGAATTTATGCACTTATTGAATATAGTATTTCATATAAATATGCAACATCAATTCCATGCCTTGTTGTCTGAAGCTGTTGTTGCTGGGATTTCATTTGAAATGTGTTTGAGCGCAGGAAATAACTCAAGCATATTCTTGTCAATGTGCATTAACACCTTTTACTGCTTCATTTATAGGAGACATTTCCCCCTTCTCCCTCCACAGCATTTGCTACAAGTTACATTGATGTTGCTGTGCAAAGTTCAGACTTTGCAAAGCTGTTCATCTACATACTGCAGTACTTTACGTAGCTGCCTACTGATTTTTGCTTCTTTAAAACCATTATGGTTTCTTCTGATGTTTCTTAAACTCCAAATGTAAAGGTAGAAGATAGTGCATAGACACACACAGGTTAGCAAAGAACCTCATCAAGTCTTAGAACCAGTTAGACCTTAATTAAGAGAAATGTATGTCTTTGTATTTAATGTAGAATATGAAATAAATTCCATATCTTAAATGAAATCTCCTTTGTTCATTAAAGAAAAAAAATCAGTAGGCCAACAGGAATTAATATATCATGTTCTAATCACTATCAAAGACAAATAGTTCATTTTTTTTTTCCCCCATATTTAAGAACTTCTAGAAGTACAGTAGCCTTACTTCAATTTCTGGACATAAGCATTTTAAAAGACACATGTTAGAACTATTCAATTATAAAGAGAGACAGCGATATTTTTAGCAAGACCTTTCTAAGCAAGCCAGTTAAGATATATTACACATAGGTGCCCAGAGTCTTGACATATATCTTGAGCATGGACAATATATCTGCGAGAATGCTTGTAGTTTCATGTCATTTTTTCAAATTCTAGTCATCAGTTTAATAATTTCCCCATTTTTAAAAGATATCAGCTGTTTTGGCCTTCAGAGTCCTGTCATTTTATTAAAAAGTTAATTTTAAAAAATGGCAGCATGACTCTTAGCAGACAGAAATCTTTGGAATTAGTCTTTCTTTAATGCACATCTCAATGCTGATCAAAGAGATAACAACATTCAGACAGACAAAATCCAGCCTTTATAGCTTCAAATAATTCCATAGGTGGGCATTTCTCCAACACTAACATTAACCCCCTCTCTTTCAGTTTTTGGAAGCTTGCTACGGATTTGATATCTTAAGGTGTATTCGCTACCTTCTGGTAGACTATGCACCTTTTTGCATCGTAAAACATGCTACTTCCAGTAACTTTCTGAAAGCTTTTGAAGTTGGCTAATTTTCGTGTTGGTAGATTAACTGCCAAAATCACCAACACCACAAGATAACTCCCTCTTTCACAAAAAGATGAGTGGTAAACATCACTAGTGTTATTTTCATGATCAGTAGGCAAAATGCAGGTCCTTACGCTGGTGTCTGCATGATTTGGTTGCAGTTGATTTATCTTTTGCATAGTTTCGCTGTTTTATCCATGTTTTTGAAAAGGAATAGTACAAATTGTTTGTAATGAAATCCAAACATGCTGACAGGTTTTATGAAACCTACATTTGGGCCCCTTAAAAACTTTCTCCGTTATCCTAGGCTGAGTGAGTGCGAGTAGATTTATGATTGCGGGTGGAAATGATGCTGAACTCAGAGGTTTCGTATCATTTAATGTGAAACCAGGCAAATGTTAGCGATTTTAGATTATTTTTGTTTTGCAAAAGTTCAAACATGAAATTCAAAGGAAGGTCAGAGAGAGTAAAGATAAACACAAGGCTACATGAATCTCTGGAAACAAAATGGTGCTTCACCTTTCTAGAAAAACAACTGCAAGGATTCATGAAGCTGGAAATACTTAAGAATTGTCAATACCATGTTGTTTGCACTTTTCACAGGCTTCAGTCTTCATTTTGTTACACAGTGTGTTTGCTCATGCACTCCTGGTTATCAGCTTCAAATGACCAGAGTAGTCATTGTGTGTTTCTGTGGTTAATGCGATGCACAGACTTTTGCTTAAGTGCAGCATGCTTACAGCCTTCCAAGTGCACAGAAGGATATTAGTACATACTGTTATTGGTGCCTGCAGAGCATTAAAGCTGTACTTTTCTCAGGGAAAATGATGATCCCTTCACTACTGATATATCTGATAATCAGCCATGGAAGTAAAATGCATGAAACAGGAGATGAGATTTTTGAGCAGAAAGTTGAAGTGATCACACAATGAAGAGGCAGATGTTGAAGAGAAAGGCTATGGGACGTAAAATGCAGGAGTGGGAAGACAGTCATAAGTCATACATGAAGCAAAAAAATTTCCATGCTTAGAATAAGGTCCAGCTTAGGTGGTGAGGAAGATCACAAGTGATGTTTGTAAAGACTTGAGTACTGCTAGAAAAGGCTAAGTGGAGGGCTCAAATAGTGACCCACAAGTACCTTGTATTCAGCACGTAAGTTAGAGGAAGCTGGAATGAAACTGCTCAGCACGCACACATCGAGTCACATTAACTTAGATCTAACTGAGAGCAAGGTCTAACTCTGCCACCTAATAATTAAATGCTGGCTTTCACAAGTAAGCAGTGGTTTCAAATATTTTCTGATTGTCAGTAACAGTCACTGCACTGATCCTATATATTATTGTTAGATAATGTCTAGTCTTCTCCTGCAATTGCAATACTATTGCAATATTCTGTGTTAAAGTGGAAGAAGTGTATTATTCCTCTCCCAAACAGCAAGTAATGAACATCTTAAAGGACTTTTTTCTCTATAAGCTCTTTCAGTATTTTAGGGTGAAGGAAAAATAAACAAAAAAGCCACAAACAAAAACCCAACAGTGGAACCCATTTACAGTGGAATCTGTAAATGTTAACAGAATTCATTTCTATTTGTCCAAAAGTTTCATGTTCATCTTGCATACTGTAAGTAAAATAAATAAATTAATAATAATAATTCTCAGCAATAATATATTTCCCGCCATTACTTCATTAAGCAATTCATATACAATTTGCTGAAGGCATCTCAGATGACTGCTATGGCTACTAGTAAAAGCACATTAATAATAAAATAACGATACAGTATTTGTGAAGGGCTAAAGTTTGTTGAGGCTGCTTTTCAAGGTTGATTTATTCACCTTTTGATTGATTAGCTTGGCTTTTGTGAATTTTTGAATTCTGTGAATAGGTTCATACATATTTCTGTTTGAAAACTGGATATGGAACTCAAACGTTCTGAGTTTGACCAGAAGGGATAAATTTTGTTATCTTTTTAGCAATGTTGAGAGAATCCATATGGACGTCAGACTTCTGATTCAGAAGCATTTCATTTTCCCTTTCTTGGGAAACCAAGGACTGGTCTAGAAGTGCTTTGGGTAGTGGTAATTCTCAACATTACCATTACTGGGAAGAAGAAAACCGAAGACAGTGAAGTAAAACTAAGCAAAGACAGGATCATGAAGTCAAGTCTCCATTCAGCCCTAATAGATAAATTTTCTGACTACACATAACATCTCCTACTGTATTTTCCCCTAAATATCAAGACGTGCATGCTGCAGTTAGACTTGTCTTGAAGCTAACAAAAGTCTTTGCATTTGAAAGCACTTACCAGAGATTTCTTTTCAAAAGGAATGAATCCTTGACTTTTCATGCACTCAGCTGGGGCAACTGAAATAATCCCCTTAGGGAGAAGAACAAGGAAATGGATCCATGACAAGCCATGTCTAGTATAGAATTAACGGGAAATAAAGAGTGAGGGAAGAAGGAAGGGATGAGCAATGATATCAGGCTTCAGGCGTTGTTATTGATTGGATAATCAAAAGGTGCATTGCTCAGTAACAGCAACAACTAATCTATATAACAGTGACAGGAAAACAACTTTAATTTTAGATGTGATTCTCTTGCAATGTAAGAATTCCAAAAACACTTTTTTTCTTTTTCCTTTTTTCAGAATGTTATTAGCCCTGATAAACAAAATACACTGATTAAGAAAGAAAATCTCATTTTATTGTGGCACAGATACGTATATTTGGCAGTGGTTATCTGGCAAAAATGGTTTAGAGATGTGTATTATAAAAAAAAGATTGGCACAATTTAATTGCAGCTCTTGATTCCATACTGCTGAACAGTCTATGCACTTTCTCCCTCTCATCTCTACCTTGTAATTACAAAGGTAATAAACTTCCAAAAAGCCTAAGTGAGTCTGTATTCCAACTACATTCCTAACTTCTAATTAGCTAGGTCACTTCTAAAATAAAGATATAGAAATAAAGATACAGTTCCTACACTTTTTTCAGTCTTTTTTTTCCAGATTGTAATAATGTAACGCATCAAGTTACTGGTATTTGCTTCAATTTTACTTTTGAATGCTGCTTGGAATTCCAGGGTTACAACCCTAATTCCAGCAGTGTGGAAACAAGTTTAGTTTCTGTGTTAACGTTTTTCCCTTTGTACTGATTTTATCTAATATTGTGAAATAAGAATAGAAGAACATCTGACAATACAGAATATTTAAGCTTTTGAGAGGAAGAATATACAAGTTTAACAGAGGTTTTATTTTACAGTTCTGCTACTAGTGAGACATCTCTTATTTCTGTGGCCTCACACCACAGAAATAAGCTTTATTTTTAGGAAATATTCATTTTTGTGAAAACAAAACAACCAAATACAGTTCGGAAGATTGAAAGTTTTTCGGGCCTATGGAAAAACAGCAAGACAAATGAAAATGAAACAAAATATTTCCACCAACTCTGCCTTCATAAAGCATTGCAGATCCCCTTCCTCCAACTAAAAGTTCAGAACACTTTTTTACACACTATACAAATACATATATATAGCCCTTTTTTTGACTACTTACATTCTCTCTTACACTGAAAACAATTGTTCTTATTCCCTCATAAATGTCAATCATTAACATAGCTCATAATGAAGCATGATCAATAATGCAAAATAAGTGTTATAAATGAGGATATTTTAGATTGATTTAGTCAAACTGTGCTTGGTCTTTTTCTGGGGTTTACTCAAGCACAACCTCTGCTCCCAGTTAAAGCGAGCACTAGAGAACATTAAGAGAAAAAAAATTATATTGTGGATCTTCAGTTAGGTGCACCCAATGAAGAAGCAAAATGAAAACCTCTGTCAATCTAACACACACATCCTCCACAATATGTTCAGTTTTGAAAGCTTCTGTTCTCGTCTATTTGATATTAGGCCTCTCAGTAGAGGAATCATGACTGTATATGCCTACATACGGCTGCTATGAAAATCTAGGCCTTAATTTTGCTATATCTGATTATATATTAGCGTAATACAAATGCTATTACTACTGAAATCATTACCAGGAAAGAGTCCTTCACTTTACAATCAACATGACACCAATTCACAAGACAAACATGGATTTCTATTGCTATTGATTTGACCTATTAGCATCCACAGACTTCACCCATTTTTCCGTACAAACAAACAAGAGAGGTTGTTCTATGCTGTTTCAAGATCTTATTCAAGATGGGTATTCAGGAATCATATTCTTAAAATTGTTAACACGCTCAGTAAGGGTCTAACCACAGATGAATCCATATGTGCACATGAAATAATGTACCGATTCAAGACCCATGAGGGACTAATCAGTGTGATAGATAATTTTTTGGTGGAGAGAATATATGGCTGTTTTACCTCTCACATCATAACACAAGATTGAAGTTGCCAGTTCTACCCCATGGCAGCATTATGTCTCCAGCAGCTTTAGGTCCAATCAACTATTTCAAGCTCTCTCTTGGCTGCAGCTTGAAAAGAACAAGGGAGGACACAGTGAGGCAAAGGGTACTTAAAATAAATCTTGGCTGGTGCAGAGGCTGAGGAAAGAGTTACACCACTTTATCACATATCCTTTGTACAATGTTAAATCTAAATTAATTAAATAAATCAGTTGATGAAATCACCCTATAAATGTGACAGCACATCATAATTCACTGCAGCTGCAGGAGCAGGGAGCAGATGGAAGACGTTGGATTTTTCTCTGAGCTGAAGTGCCATTTTGCTGGTCCCATTCTATTTCTTTTAACATTACTACAAGTGCATGTGTACAAAGGGCCTGATTCTGCAGCTGCTCCTTGCACAATACTTCACTGTCAGGAAGCTTTCCGTGAAGACAAAGCAGCTGCAGAACTGCACCTTTCACGTTTCTCTCTCTAATAGGAGGAAAATCCTGGCCTGTGTAAGTGAAACTAAGGACAAAAGTTGGCTTTAATTGTAATACATTAACAAGTGAAATGATCATCCCTGTTGTCCTTTCCTCAGATACTGTACATTAAACAATTCTTTTAACAAGTTTAATTGTACCCTCTGAAGTTCAAGCTTTAGTGCAAGCGACCTGCATTTGGTTTATTGCAGTTGGTGTGCCAAACAAAACTACCTGCTGTGGGCTAGCTAGGACTGGAAGTTATTAATGCAACTTTATGCCACGCAAAGTCAACAAGGAAGGGTATATACTTTATATACTGCCTCAGCCCAGAGCCTGCACAAGTGGATTGACTGCGTGTGGAGCTGTGGCAGCTTGCTGGAAACCGTCAGAGCTTCCTTGTTCTGTATTTTATTCTTTCTGTAATGACACAGCAATGTGGGAGAACAAGAAGGTGATAGGCATCTCTTAGACTCTGTTTTCATCATCTATATCCCAGGACAAAAATGGCACAGTGCAGAGAAATGTTAGCTGTCTCCAGAGGAAGCAAGCATGCATACTGCACCTTGTCTTGGAGGGGACAGTAATGCTGAAGAATCAAATAATTTACTGTGAGTTCTAGTCCCATCCAAAAGCACATCAAAGGAAATACTAATCCTTCCTTACACTTCGATTTTAGGGTTGGGTTTGTTGATCTTTTTTTTCAATTTTCTCTGAAAAGTGTCACCAAGATCTGATAAACAGCAGCAAAGGTGACTTCCTAAACATAAATCAGATGGGAAAGGCAGACTAGGCAGTCTGGAGCATGGCCGCACCAAGGAATCACGCCATGACAAATGGGAACAATTCCTGTTCTGCTCTATAGAATACAGGCTGAGTTTGCAAGAAGACTGGAACTCATTTCTCCTTCTCACTTAAAACTGTTCTTAGAAGTGATAATACATTCTCATGAATATCTGCCCAAACACTAAATAGTAAAGATAACAAAAGACAAAGACAATCACTCCTATTTACTGAGAGCACCACTGATGTTGGCATTATGTACAGATAGAGCTCCAGACTGTAGATGGGGAAATGGGCTTTTCTTTTTTCTGTTGAGGTGTCTGGACCTTGTAGCTCTGTTGTGCCTTCCAATTTCCCAGTGTACATCCTCACTGTTTATAGACAGATGTACATGTGAAGAGAGGTAATACATTTATCCTAAGGTCAACATTAACTGTTATTGGAATTGGTCTTAAAATGTCAAGAGTTCCCAGAAACCATTTCAATAGGGTCAGGACAGAGCTGAAGAAGTTACATGATGTTACTCTGCCTCCACAAGTCGTCATATACCATACTTTTAAACGTGATTTTGAAAGTCTTCTGTACATCATTATACCTGCCACTCATTAGTTTATGATTCCTTCTTTCTGTTATGTTGTTTGGCATATTTGAAAGCGTGTATTTATAAAGCTAATCTATAATCACTTAAAGACTAAGAGTGAATGTTATAGTGAATGCTAGTGTTATAATCTCAGAACTATAAACTACATATTCAGAACATTTGCTTTTATATTAATTTTCAGGTCTCAGACAAAAACTAGAACATTGCAGCATTTTGTGTTAGAAGTTTAACAGTTCCATTATTCCTGTAATACTGGCAGTCAACAGACTACTTGTCAAGATCAAGTTTGAACAGGAATAGTACATTCCAGAGGGAGTGAAGCTGCTTAACAAAACATCTGTTATCTGGTCTAGATAAAAGACTTTAACAACTGCTTCTCTAAGATAATCCCTAACTTTATCAGTTTGAGGAAAATGCAATAAAAATTTTATTTTCCTTTCTTTTTTTCATGTTATGGGGTTACCGGCTGAGATAAGTTCTTAATTGTATCAATAACCTGAAAATTAGAAGGGGCTGTAACTGAAATTGTTGATGCTGACTTGCTGAAATGCTCCACTTTCATTTTCTGAGAATGGCTACAATGGTTTTGAAATCAAACCTTTGGTGAAATGTAACTGAGAGGGAAGAGGACAGATGTTCTGTAATTAGAGAACAAATAGAAACAATTGTTTCCAACATTTCTCCATTTCAGCCAGCAATCCGCAAATGAGAAAATAAAACAAGATCAAACTAAAAGGTGGCTCATTTTATGAAATGTTAACATTAGGATTTATTTTATGCATTTATTTATTTTACAAAATCTATCTCAATTATTAAACGTCTTCTAAAGTGGATTACTTTCTGTGTTGGGAAAAAAATCTTTGTGAATATCTCCTTATTCTTATAAGAAACATACAATATTCAAATGGCTTAAATGTAGTCTTTATTGCAATATACTCTTAATTTGAAGGTCACAATTTGGTTAAAAACAAAATAGTAAAGTACAAAGGAGAGTTCTCTTAGTCTCCTCAACTTAGGCTTGAGATCACACCACTGGTGTAGACTGCATTACTCTAGAGTTACAGTGTGGAATAGCTCAGCCAGTACTGATACTCGTATTCAAAAAGCTGCGGTATTATGGAACAAAACTTTAAGGTTCTGAAATGAATCAAAATATCTTTCTGATTTGGGCAAGTACCATATAATATGCCGACAATGCAATATTGTCAGCTGACCTATGTGCCAAGCCATTCCTTACACATGGGTTTGTGGGATCAGAAGTACAGTAATAAGAAGAATAAATTTTTAAAAGATTAATGAAGTTATCATTTTTAGGGAAAAAAAGGCAAAAATGGATCTGCTCCAGTTATAGATGAGTTCAAGCATGCAAATTTAAGTAGGAATTCAAGACCAGTCCCCAAAAAGCACCAATGAAGGTTCAGACTTGGCTGTCTGGATCATATTAATCTCTAATTTTCTTAGCTATTTTTAATAGCTGTCATGCTGTGCAAGAGCAAGTTTTGCTCAGAAAAAGTGAGATTTTCCTATGTAGAGTTATCATAGAAAAAAAAGAAAAAAGAAAAAAAAGATGGCCAGATGTGATTTTGGGATCCCATGAGCAGTTGCTCATTTTCAACTTTCTGTCCTTCTCTAAGTTGCACTGTGACACAACAGCATCCCACTGGTGACAGTAGATTTCTAAACTGCCTTTAGAACTAGAAAGGACAAGTTTCCTTTATCTCATTTCAAGGACAATTAATGACACAGAGACATCAGATAGATCCAGGCCCTGCCCTACCTGTCATCTTCATGCAGAAGGCCTGATACCACACAGTATATGCACTGCAAATCTATGAAAAGCAAGGCCTGCACAGTCTGTGCACAGCAGCTCCTGAGCAGAGGAGGTGGCCCTGACTGTTAGCAACCCAAAGAAGTCAAGACAACATAAAAGGCACTTCCATGCCTGTCTGTATTCATAGCTCACCAGCACAATGATTTACTTCTACTTGCTTTGGTTTCATTTCATTATTTAACACAAGGCTTGAAAGAATCCTGTGTAACTTAAGCCACTGTAGAAGCTGGCAGTCTACAAACAACCTTTTAAGTCAGTCTGAAAGTCTCCATCTACAAATATTCCTTCCTTTAGTGGACTTTCCTTTTCCACAACTGAAAATGCAGCTCAGCAAGCCAGAGAGGATTGTTGGTGCACTTTAAAATGAAGCTTCCCTCTGAATTTAAGAAATGTTGGAAATACGTCTTTGCTAAGCAGTAAGATTATTTGCAAAGTAAGTGTTTCTCCAGGTTCCATTTCATTGGGTATCTTTAAAATCTACTTGGGTTGCTGAGGAACTTCTAAAGAGCAACGAATAGTGCAACAAATATATTATATACAAATATTATAACAAATATATTATATAGCTCATAGCACAGACATTTCTTCCTGAGCGATCCTTAGCTAGTTGCTAGCTTTCATATGGAAGTTGAGTCTGCTTTTTACACACAAACTGGCTTGCTTTGAAAGTACTTGACTTCGTTCAAAGCAGTTATTCATAATATTTGAACCAAGCACCACAGATTAGGGTCCTCCAGAACATGTTTGTATCACTGCTGTATCCCAGGACACACGGTAGCAAAAATTTGTCAGGGCATTTTTTTCCTAATCTCCCATGAAAAAGAAGACTTAAGCCTAGTAGTTCCTCACAGATAATATGATTTAGTGCTCAACCAGAAGGAAAAGCTGCTTCCACCCAGTGACCAGGCGCAATGATCATCACTCTCCCTCACCTGAGAATGATTTAACTTATTAAGTCTTAAAATAAGAAGGTTTGAATTAACTACCACATACATCACAAAATACACAATAAATGGCATTTATGTAGGTCAAATATAAATACTCACTTCAGTGTTAAAGTGCAGTATTTACTGCTGTGAGCCCGAAGAGTTTTACAGGCTCATGAGACTGTTTTATCCAAGAGCAGTAAGTGATTCGAGACATGAACTTTCCCTTCAAATGTTTCAGTTGCCTATGCTGCCATTGTGATACGTGATCACAGAGCGTGCATTATTTCACAGTAATACTGAAAAACAATTAGTCTGATAAATCGTGTATATGACTTCCATTCCAAAGCTATCCTACTCTACTGCAGAAAAAGCTTTCTAAGTAGACTTCCTGCATAATCCATAGCATTGACTGCATGTTTTTTTAAATACCTAGTTTCAAATTAAGCAAGGAACATTGTACCTGATTTGTGACCTGCCTTAATGTGATTAATAGTCAGAGATATCTGTTGGCCCACTTACATAAACTTTAAGCTTTACACAATACAGAGTGAACGCTTTCTCACTTACCGTTGCTAGAAATGTTAAGTATCTTATTAACATTACATACATCTACTCATCATTATGACAGAAAAACAACATGATCATATTTACAGCAAGAGTCACAGCTGTGGGTGTCACTTACAAAATGAAATTAGTTTTGATTTTGTGTCATGACGATGCTCATTAATGACGTACTCCAAAAGGGCGAGATCAGACAATGGTGGCAAATCCATGAATCATTGCAACAACAGAAAATAACTAACTTAGTGAGAGTTCACACACCTCTCTCCTCTGCCTGACTTCTCGTATGTATTGACTCTCTCTGCCCTTCAAGAAAGAATCCCAAGGGATGTAAGGATGGTACAATAAATACATCTATTAATCCACCAACAAGGGCTCAACAGGCTCTGCTGACTACCCGAATGATAGATGTGCTAGCCAGATGTATAATAGGATAAAAACTAACAAATGCAACAAAAACCACACGTGCTTCTGTGCCTTCTCAGCTTTTGAACTCCAACTAGAAATAATCCTTCTATCAGAAATTAGCTAGCTCTGAGGAAGCCCTTAGCTGGAAGTGCAATATGATCTTAAAATGCTATATTTTGGAACAACAATTTCAACACTTTCTGAGAAGCTTACATCTGAAAATAAAGTTACTTAAGTTGTAAGACCTTTGAGGCAAGTATCAGTTTTGCCCTGCATCCGCAAAATGCCTAATAAATTCTTAGGAAACAGATAAGTAATAATAATCACTACTATTCCCTATTTTCTCATGTAAAATTGGAATATTATGAAAAGCAGACAAAATTACTTATCTATATGACACTGCAATAACCAAAATTACTTAGCTTATCAAGACCATACATTGTTTGAAAGTACTTCATTCTCAAACCTGTGTAAAAGTTTACTGGCCCTACACAACTGATCTGCTGTCTCGTTAATAAGTTTCATCCTTCACAGAAAATCTTTCATTTTAAATGTATGTTGTTTCATTTTAAATGCTAAAGATATAGGAAAGCTGTTTTATTTTGCTTGAGACACAGACACCTCTCAATAGCAGTTGCTGAAATGTAGGTACATGTCTACGTGTATAAAATCATATTTCTCAAATTACATGTAGAATTAAAAAGAAAAAGAAAAAAGATATGGTTAAGCATAATTACTTCATTTAGGCACTGAAGAAGAACAAAAATGCTAAACGTTGTATGCTAAAGGCTTGGGTAGAAGATACGGTATGAACTATAATCTCCTAAACTGTAAAACAATTTCAAACGTAAAAATGCAGCCAGTGTCTGCCCAGGTATAATTTCCTCCCCAGTCAGTAGAAGAGACTGTGATATCACAGCCTCTGAATAGCTAATGCTCACTTCATTGTCAGTGAGTCAAAAAGATAATTGTGAAAGGTAATTGCTACTGCTCAGTAGGGGTGGAGGGACTAAACAAGAAGGTTGTTGTGCTGAAAGTTTACGCTGACCCAGCCCAGCTACCTTATTTCTGCTCACATATCTCATATTCTTTTGGCAAATGAGACAGAAAAATCCTTTCAGAGGGTGAGAAACTAATTCAAGCTGGAGAGCTGCAGGCTCCAGCAAACTTTTCAGAGCTGCTAGGAAGTCTAAGGTAGAAAATAAAGTACTCAGTGCAGTAATAACCCTTTAATAAGAGAAAAGAATAACAGAAGAGAAATATATGGCAGTGTCTGGTGCAATTTCACATATCTGTTAATCAGAAATAATTCCACTAAAGTAAACTGGTATTTAAGCATAACATGAAAGTAAATGGAAAGAGCATTAGACTTCTCCTAAGGTTCTGGTTATGCGTACACTTCTCTTGATGACGGTGCATATTAAATAGGTCTTGGCACTTTTCCTTGTCCTTCCAACTGCTCATTTCTATCACACACAATTATAATACAAAATATTTCTTAGCATTGGCTTCTGAAGAGCACTTATGTAAAATACTACATATGTATACATGCTCACACAAAAAGTTACGTGATGTGGAAGAGAGGCTGGCCTAGTCAAATGATTTAAAAAGAAGAAACACAATCATTACCAGTAGAAAATAATTTAAAAAGCAAAATAGTCCCCAACAAAAAAAAATAAAAAAATACAAATGATAATTTCTATTGATCCATGGTTAAGGGTACTTTTTTGGAAGATAACTTAAAATATTTCACTAGCTTCCTCTGACAGGCTGCATTTTCAATTTCCCATGTTATGTGGACTTGTGGATCAATGACTCAGAAATTTTCCTGTTCACTGTAGTGAATTGTGCCCCACAGCCTTGTTATGCTACGGCTGGCCCAATGCCCAGCTTGCCCACTCTGTGACAGCTGTTTATTCCAGGGATGTTGATAGCTTCCTAAAGAAAATGCGGAATTATGTGCACTTGGTAGTGCTCACCTTGACCAAAACTGCAGGAGCAGCTCCTCACCCTTCCTCAGAGGCATGGATCAATCTCCTTTCTTTCCAAATACTATTTAAAGGAGGAGCATCTCCGGGGAAAATTACTGCTTCTTTCTGTTTTGGGAGATACGACCAGAGTTACAGGCTCTTTAAAACTTCCTTCAGACTCTGCCGAGTTCCTTATAAAAGCACATGTATGCAAGTTTTGTCCTTTTTTCTGCTGATGTGACAACAATGCTTGCCAGCTTGCAAAGCGATAGCAACATTGATTTCAGTTTCATGTTTAATGGCTGGGATGCAAGTGGTACCTGCACACCGCGGCGCAGAACTCCCCTGATGCTGACCTTTGTCTAAGGCACTCATGGCGCTAGATGCATCCCAGTAACCTCCTATTTTGGAGCTAATTATTTGATGATTACTGTGGAAATACAGGACACCAGCAGAATATGAGCATAATAAAATACAAGCCAGATTTTCCTGAATACAACAGTGGCCTGTAGAAATATCATTTCCAGTCAAGCAACTATGTAGCAAAACAAAATAAGAAAACAGGTAACTTGTATTGTTTTTTTTAAAAATAGCCTTTGAATCTTCTGGAAACACTTGTATTTCTGAACATTTTTGTTTTATTTTTCAATGTTTTTTCCCCTAGAGCATTGTCTCTCCCCTCTTCATGCTTGTAGCTTTTATTTCTCTTTGACAGACTGCTAGCTGGATCCCAAACAATCAGTGTTGATTAAGTTTATAAAAATGGAGTTCTTCATCTTCTGATCAATATTTTTGTTGAATTGCAATACTATAAATTTTCTCAGCCATTTACTTTATTCCCCTTCCCTTACGAACTAACCCTTCTCCAACTAGTAGTTAGGAATGTAACCTATTCATACATTAAAATGATCTATTACTCAAATCCCCAGTGTGCTGTTTTCTGTAATAGATGTTTAAGTACCACACTTTCTGTGCACACACAAAAGCACATGAATGGATAAATCACTGAAATCTTTTTGAGGCCTGTCCCATTGAAACTACACACGTTCCTTAATGCCCTCCCTCCCCCCATATTGATCTTTAATTAACCTGAGACACAAATGAACATGTAAATCTTTAAGTTGCTTTCTTCCAAAATAAAGATGCTCTTAAAATCAGCTCAACATTACTACAGAGAAAAATGCTGCTTCTTACAGCAGTTTTTAGGAATCAGAAATCTCATAGCTCTCCTCTATGAAAAAATTCACTGACGTCACATCAGCAGAGTGACAGAAGGGAGGAATAAGCAAGAAGGAACGTGAGTTCAAAGCGTATGGAATAATACTGAAATAAGAATTAAAAACTCAAGGTAAGAGCACGCTGGTACCCATTCTCTCTTTGATCTTGTGGAACATACAGAGTTTCACAGAGCTCCCCTCTGCTATTTACCCTCCACACACAGTATTTTGAGGAGGTTTTTTATTGGTTCTTGTGTGTATGCAATAAATCAACAATTGCTCAGTTAAAATACACAGAATAGCATAAGGAATATGTTGGAAATATGCAAAATAGTGTTTACATGATTTAGAGAAAGTCATGATCCACTTTTGCAGAGGATGTGTTTAGCTTAACACTCTTGATTATTCAGGGTTTAGAGTAGTGAGTGCTAAGATTAATTCACAGCAAACTAAATTTTCTCAATTACAAAATACTATCACATGAGCAAGTGCCATATTTCATGTCTACAGATGAAGAAAATCCTCTAAAATACATGTGACGCTACAGTTGTTATCATGGGCCTTCTAAATGAATATCTGTGGCACTTACAATACCAGAGGAAATGTGAGCACCAGAGAGCAGAAGCTGTTACTGCAAGGAATGTTTTATACCACACAGAGAAGTATTCTTATATAAGAACTTTATAAAGCCTTTAAAACATTCAAAAAAAAGGAAGGATTGAGTGAGGGAAAGGCACAGAGTCAGATACGCTCAAACATACCCCAAAAAGTACTTACATGCTTGACTATGCCTACTTTCAAGTATGCTGGACTTCAAAGTTTGTCAAGCTTGTTATATCCTCAGATGAACTCAACAAATACTTGCGTCTCAGATTAAGATATCTGGGAGCAAAGACCCCTGTTTCTCCTTCCAGCTTCTCCATTAACTTTGCTGTGATTGCTGGCCTATTGTTGAAATGGGATTTGTAACGGAGCCTAATGGAATTCCACAGGGAAATTCCACTGAAACTTTCTGACAAAAGGGCATTTCACTTCTTCTATAAATATATAAGTAATATATACAGCTAGGAGCCTATCTGACAAACCCTGGAGGAGCAAAGATACTCATAGGATGAAAAGAAACTGATAGGGAATGGGAAATGGATGATTTTCATACATTTGCATTACCATTTAGATTAAGAGTCAAAGAGAAACCATGGCAGAGAGCATTGGTTCTGAGTCTCTCTGCATTGTCACCTGGAACTTCAGTGACAGTTATTTAAAGTTATTAAATAGCGAGTTATTTCATGACATCCTGTTTAAGACATGTAACTCATACAAATAAAAGACAAAGTATTTCAACACAGTAGGTAATCCATTATTGACTCAGATGCATAACTACTACAAACCTGTTTAATGTATGGTTGCTTATTGCTTATTTGTAGAGAAATATTTTATTAATAAAGATAGAAGAGAAAGAATGGATACAGATAAGCATATATAATCAGCCTATACTGAGCTGGGATGCTACAATTTAAAACTGTATTTGATGTAAACTAATTAGAAATATTGATTAAAATGAAGCCAGCTCACTGGAAGGATGATGATAATAGGCTAATAATAACAATTGATTTTGCTTTAATAAATGAACCAAACTGTGAGCTGAAGGTACTTAGATTTTGACCTATTTATGGCTCACATCCCCTCTCTTCTTTGTTACGTTCAGTTTCTGAGATTTTTTTCAGAATATTATTAGAAAGATAAATCTGAAAAAAAAAAAAACACAATTCACAGAAAGATTTGACAACAACCACTTCTGTGATGGATCATTTTGAAATGCAGAATTGTTGGTTCCCTCCCTTCTCCCCACTCCAGCTTTACCAAATCACATGTAGTGTGTGAGCAGCAGTAATAGTAATTAAAAATAATGAAGCCTGCTAGGTCTGCTAATTCTATTATCTTTATAGCATCAGGCTTCAAGCAACTCACCAGCAAAACAGTGCAGATGAGAAATCTCTTTAGAAGGTTTAGTGTTTGTTTACAGTGCAACAAAATAATCTTTCCAGCCTGGGGAAAAAAAAATATAGATCAGAAAACTAAATCAAAAGCAGACAAAAGTAGATGCAGTTCAGAGAAAAAAAAAAAAAAAAGGTCAATTGGTTGATAATCAGCAAAAAACTGTTCCCCCCTCCCCCTCCCCCCCCAAGAAAATAAGGGACAATTAAGTAAGGTGTTGCAACGAATTATTATTATTTTTTTAATTTCTCTGCAAAATTTATTTCTTCACAGAGTAAAACGAAAAGAAGAACTCTATACGCTCTGAATTTGTGTACTTCTTTTAACTTGCAGTGTAAAAGCCATAAATTTTTTCAGGAATCCACTGCTACTTTTAGCTTCACCAGAACTGACAGCATTATTCTAACGTGCAAGGTCCTCATACTGGAACTGAGGTATATGTTTAAAATGGGACTATAACACAGTAGGTCCTTTGTGCCCAAAACTATTAAACAAATGATTTTATTTTGTTTCTGCTATATTCCAAGGCTCTCTCTGAGCCCAATAAGATACAGATGATCAGTTGTAGATTTTTTTTTTTTTTTGCAGTGCACTAACACTTAATTCCTACATTACAAGTGGAACAGCAGAATTTCAGTTCCTAGGTTTAACATTTGCAAAATATCTTTCAGAAGATGATTAAACATCGTGCAATCCTCCTAGTTCTACTGGTAATCAAACCCAGTAGCCTCCTGGAAGATTATGAACAGGCACCCTCTGACCCTAGAGCAGCCTTGTTAAGCAGCTCAGTTATGTTCAGTGCTGCACAAGCTCTCGTGTGACATCCTTATCCACCGTGACTGGAAGCATATTTTCAAAGCTAGAACTGAAATGTGCATGCACGTGCATGTGTGTCTCTGTGTGCACAAGTGTACAAGCTAGAGGAGGGTTCCGAGTAGTAAAAGAATCAGTCTTTTTTGTATGCTGTATCGTGAGGTTTATCAAAGGCAGGTTTATCAATGGCTTTGATTACAGCATTTGGGCTCAACGACATGAATCATCAAAACTTCTTTGAATTACCATGATTACAGATGTCACTAAGAACTTAGAAGAGAAGCTATTTAAAAAGTACATCACACTTTAAGCACGTGGAAAACACACATTACTATTTTAAATGTTTCCCAAAGACTCAATCCTCTTGCAGGAGAGTTTGGAAGGTAACCCAAGCTGGCAAGCACTGCAGTAGCAGATATTGCTTGTAGACTAAGGGTGGGAAATAAAATTTGAAATGAAAATATTCAATAAATGGCACCTCTATTATGCAGGAAAATCTACAGTAGATTCTGTAGTTTCTGCAGGAAGTTTAATAGTATTTATTATTCTCTTTTTTAAGTGGAACTGAAAGTAGAAAAACAAAAAGATAATTTTATCAAATAAGTTTTCATGCTAATGAGAACATTATGGAAAATAATGTCACTGAAACCAGATACCATTTAATTTTTCCATTTAAGTGGCAAAAATGAAACATAAAATAAACTATTCAAATTTAGTTGGATGTTTCAACCAGCTACAGGTCTGTCCACAAACCACTCTAGGATATATTTTAGGATATATTTCATGTTTAGGATATGAATTTTAACGATGAGGATTTTTTGGGTTTACTCTTAAATTTATTTTTCTAAAATTTTTTAAGATAAAGACAGATCATATGTGTGCACATATTCTTTTTGGAAAACATACATGTCTGCCTGAGTCGTGTTGCCACCTGGCTGTCGATTCCTTAGCATGAGAAGCCACAGGGACTTAAGAGCAAAAAGCAGAAGTCAGAGGCCAACAACAGGAACCGGTACATTGAGAAATATAACATATCTATTTCTATTAAATACATACAAAAATCTTTAAGTTCGGCACATCTAAAAGCAAAAAACTGATGTGGTAATCCCTCTGGGATCTGTGCATCACTTGCTAGAAATAGCTGAAGCCAAAGAAGACCTGCAGGAGATGCTTAGCAGCACCTTTCAGGTCAGGTAAACCCAACATCAGGAGACTCTTCCAGCTACCTGACTTTTGACCTCTTTGCTTTGGAAGTCCAAAACATTGTTGTCATGCAGAAATGCAGAAACCCACAATCCCTTCTATCTTGTATTCCTTCTGTCAATATGAATGTTTTGTAATATGGGTGATGTTATTTTAGAGCATATTCACATGGTTTTAGAAAATCTTGACATGGGTCTATGGACTTTGTTTTCATCTGTTTGGAAAATCCAGGCTGGTCTTCACTCTCACATGCAGAAGTGCAAAGATAATTCAACAGTGCATCTCATATACCTTTACAGATTGAGATAAGGTCAAACACGTACTTCTGATAGTATCATTGAATCATAAAATGGCTTAGGTTGGAAGGGACCTTAAAGATCATCAAGTTCCAACTCTCCCATCACGGACAGACTTGCCAACCACTACTAGATCAGGTTGGCCCAACCTGGCCTTCAACACCTCTAGGTGAGTGAAAATTTCCCCCTAACGTTCAACCTAAATCTCCCCTCTTTTAGTTTGAAACCATTCCCCCTCGTCCTAACACTATAAGACCATGTAAAAAGTCAGTCTCTCTCCTGTTTATAAGCTCCTTTCAAGTACTGGAAGGATGCAATGAGGTCTCCCTGGAGACTTCTCTTTTCCAGGCTAAACAAGCCCAGCTCCCTCAGCCTTTCTTCATAGGAGAGGTGCTCCAGCCCTCTGAGCATCTGTGTGGCCCTCCTCTGGACCCACTCCAACCGCTCCATGTCTTTCTTTTGCTGGGGGCCCAGGTCTGGACAAAGTCGGGATAAATAGCAAAGTAAATAGTAAAGATCAAAGTATTGATCATGCAAGTGCAGAAGTAGAATCCTCACTGATTTTAATGGGAGTTTTGAAGGGACTAAGTTCAAACCTGTTATGTTGTGATTTAGCAGTGTTTGTTTAGTTTTCCATCTCCTCTTTTTATCCTCTGTAGTCTCTGCCAGCTATCTCGTATATTGTGCTAATAATTGCTTTGGATTGGAGAACACCATTCTGTGGATTGAGTGGGAATGGAAAGCATAAGAGGGATGTCACAGATAATTACACTGGTTAGCATTAGTCAAAGACAGTGCTGGCAGACAAATTGAAGGAAATATGAAATTGCTTTTTAGCCCAATGCTGGAGCATTTCCTTATGGAATCATAGGGAACACACTCAGGGAAAAATATATTAAAAATCAAGCAATATGTTCCAAAGAGAGGCAGCTCATCCCTGCTTCCTTTCAGGGACTCACAACAGAGCACTGGAACTCCTAAAGGAAAAATGGTCTGTAACATGCACTGAAATGTAACTCAACTGAAAACAAGTAAAAAATGTTTGGTTCTCAGGGTCAGTCAGGTCCCTTGTTCTAGTTCAGGGAATAATCACACAGACACTTACTCAAGCACAAAGGAAGAACGTTGAGAAGTTGGCAGCAATGGGTAGGTTGGCTGGGACAGATCCTTTCAACAGCACTGCAGAATCATGCAAAATTGAGCAGGCTCTAACCTCAGCCTGGGCATCAGATCTTCTCAGAAGCTACAATAAGAAAACCAGCAGTGTTAAATAGGTTCTGTTGATGCATGCAGGCTGGGCGGAGAATGTCTTGAGAGTAGCCCTGAGGAGAAGGATTTGGAGGTGTCTGTTGATGAGAAACTCAACATGAGCTGGCAGTATGCGCTTGCAGCCCAGAAGGCCAACCGGATCCTGGGCTGCATCAAGAGAAGCGTGGCCAGCAGGTCGAGGGAGGTGATTCTGCCCCTCTGCTCTGCTCTCATGAGACCTCACCTGGAGTATTGTGTCCAGTTCTGGGGCCCCCAACAAAAGAAGGATGTGGAGCTGTTGGAGCGGGTCCAGAGGAGGGCCAGGAGGATGGATCAGAGGGCTGGAGCACCTCCCCTACGAGGACAGGCTGAGAGAGTTAGGACTCTTCAGCCTGGAGAAGAGAAGGCTGTGAGGGGACCTGATAGCAGCCTTCCAGTACCTGAAGGGGCCTACAGGAAAGCTGGGGAGGGGCTTTTTACAAGGTTAGATAATGACAGGACAAGGGGTAATGGTTATAAACTGGAAGAGGGTAGATTTAGACTAGATAGAAGGAAGAAATTCTTCACTGTGAGGGTGGTGAGACACTGGAACAGGTTGCCCAGAGAAATTGTGGATGCCCCCTCCCTGGAAGTATTCAAAGCCAGGCTGGATGGGGCTTTGGGCAACCTGGTCTAGTGGGAGGTGTCCTTGCCCATGGCAGGGGGGTTGTTGGAACAAGATGATCTCCAAGGTCCCTTCCAACCTGAACCATTCTATGATTCTATGTGCATTGGAAGAGAGATTTCCTTCAACAGTACATCCTAAAGCTCTTGAAAATCTAGTAAGGCAATGACTACTGCCGCTATCAGCAGAAAGTGGTAGATAACTAAACCAGAGGACACCATGGGAAGAGGGAGGCAAAAGATCTTTTTAAAGTTTCTGAAAGAATTGCAGAGTGAGGAGATTGCTAACCAGGAACAATTAATGCATTTTCAATGGTGTCTTGATAGAAGTTGTCCCCCTCTACACCATTTCTTACTTTCCAGATGAAAATAGATTGAATTAATTTAGAATGTTTTGTTAATGGTATTCACAAAGCTACAGTGAACAGGTACAGCAGCTTTGAGAGTGAACTACCTAGCCAAAGGACTGCATAACGTCCCATTTTTATATACTCTAATGAATTGTAGCTTTTTCTTATAAAGAACAGAAAAGGAACGATTTCCTAAATGGTAACTGCTTCTCATAAGCTCCTGACTTAAAGTATAGCCAACCTCATTCCTCCATTATCAGCTTCACAAAGCCAGAATTTGTCACTTTGGTGCAGAGAGCCTCAGCTTCGCAAATGTATTGCTATAATAATTAATTTCTGGCTCTTGTAAATGGAAAATATAGTTTGATAGAGTTACAATGCCAGAACTGATCATTCTTTTAAGCGTAACTGCATAAGTGTTCCCCAAATCCCACAGAAGTAGGCTCAGAAGTATGTGCAGTTACAGGAATCTTACTGAAAATGGTGATGCAAACGAGCATTCAGATTCAAAGTTCTCTCCCCAGCATTTCCCAAAGGTATTTTAGTGAGGATCCTTTCAACTGGATCATCAGGAGGCATTCATAAAATTGAAAACAAATCAAAGTCTCATTGACAGGTGTTTCCTATTGGCTCCATGACTAGGAAATATACATTCTCTGAACATGGGTCTAAAAGGCTTTCATTTAATACTAAGGAGATTGGAATTGGCTTCTTTACATATGATGGGCACATCTGTATGCCTTGTTTTGATATCTGTCCAGTAGAATTAAAGCTTCTTTTGCTTTGTTTGAATGTTAAGTTGAAGTAGCTCTGCCACTGAGAAAAGCAGATGCTGGATCTGACCTTCCTAAACTCAGTCTACCATGAAATATCATGTTGACTTTGTCTTGTCTTCGTACTACTGTGTCCTATACTCATACAATTTGTAAAAATAAAAATTCTGTGGCAAATTACACTACTTGCTAAAAATGGCTTCCTCAGGTTGAACACTGCGGTGTCTTCAACAAAAACATGAAAATCATAAATGTGAAAATTTTTACTAGCATCCTCTACTTCAGCATGCCTTCCAGATTTTATAGAATCTTACAAGACTCAAAGCCTAGAAAAAAAAGTTGAAAAAACACTGATGTTAATGCTTAGGATACTACCAGAACAGAATGGGGAGGATGAGCTCACTCTGGAAAATCACCTTCAGAAGCAAAAAAAAAATTGAACTGTTCAGAATGGTGAGTACACACAGCTGAAGGCACCAGTCTTGTCTGGCTTGGCACCATGTGAGTCCTGATACTAGAGTCATTCTCTCCTCTCTCCCACTCCTTCCTGCTTTTCCCTTTTGTCATCATTGACATGCATAAAGCCACGCCACAAAGTGGGTTCAGGGAAGGGCTTCTGCCGAAAATTAGCTGAGAAGGAGGAGAAGCAGAGACAATGAGGGTCAACAGGAGCAGCTTGCAATTAGATTGGTTTAGACTAATCTTGAACCAATACTCTTGCTGTTCAAAGAGGCTATCCCTCTTTGTGTCTATCAGGATGTCCACAGAGTCAGATACCCCATTTAATTGCATAGGCATAGCTAAAAGCTATGAAAGAGAGAGGAAGGAGATTGCCTTGTCTGAAACTTTATAATGCAACCTGGTGCACTGTAGACATAATAAAATTATTTGCTATGCCAGTCCACACATTAAAAGAGCAGCTGCCTAGTGCCTAACTATGAAATTAGTCTGTAAATGAAAAGCAGGAATAAAGAGTAGCCAAATGGAAAAATACTTCCTGACCCAGCTAAAGAAAACCATTTACAACAGTTTCCCAGCACAGAGAAAGAAAAAGGGTGCGTGCACTGCACTTAGATGTAGAAACTGACCTTCAGTATAGTCACCAGATATCTAAAAGGATATTTGACTATGCAGTCTCATGAAGGAGAATATTAAAGGTCTAAAATTTGGACTGTAAGAACAAGGAACTGATAATATTAATATTAATGTAAAATCATCTGCATTTCTATACCATCTTTCATCTAGCGTTTCCAAAATTATTTACAAATGGTGTGCAACTGTTCTGAACCAAAGTAAATTCTCCAAAGTCAGTAAAGAGACTATTTTAAAGTCAATCCATCTCTGAGATGCTGCCTGAAATTGTATCATTTTATAGGCGGAGAAAGATGAACAGATATTCCCAGTCTTATGGCAAACAGAAGACAGACCCTAAAATCATAGAATCATAGA
>WBMW01006086.1:14766-31313 GCA_013396635.1 Penelope pileata
GGTGCTGAGTGCCTCACGTGTGTGTGTGTGCAGGGTGCCGTGTGTGTGTGCAGGGTGCGGGGTGCCACACATGTGCGTGCACCTGGGAGAGGGTCGGGGCTGTTTGCAGTCTCTGGAGATGGGCCGTGGGGGCAGCGAATGCGCCCGGTGCCGGGGGCTGGGGAGTGCCATTCCCCATCCTGAGCAGTTGTCCTTTGCTTTTGGACACTTCTCGGCCTGTGAGTAACAGCTCTGTGTTATGACCGTTCCTTGTTGGTATCTGTGGCTGCATTGTTGCTGCTGCTCAGGATGGAGAGAGTTTGTACAAACAGGAGGGGTTGCACAGGGCAGGCAGGGTTAGGGAGGGGGCACTCCATGCCTCCCGTGGGTGCAGGAGCGAGGACGCGAAATACAAAGGCACTGCTCTGCTGTGGCACCCACCTCCTTCCCCTGTGCCCCGAAGTGCCAGGGGAGCTGTGCTGTGACCCAGGTGGAGGCGGGTGGGTCTTGCATCACCTGCCGAGGAGCAGCAGGGTGAGGGCGTCGGGGAGCTGGGGCCTGCCTGGAGCTGATCCCCGGCTGTCCAAGCTCCACGCTGAGTCGCTTCAACTCTTCCAGGAGCTGAAGGGCTTCACCTCGCTCGATGATCTACTCCATGTCAAAGGCATCACCACCCGCATCCTGGAGCTGAACAGTCAGCGCATGACTTGCAGGAGGAGGCCCAGCAGCGAGGAGGCTGTGAGGGTGAGCCCTGCTCTGCCACGGGACAGCAGCACTCCTGTGCCTCAGGTAGGAAGTGACATCCCCTCCCGCGCAGCATGGAAGTGATCCTGCCTGCAGCAGCTGGGGAGAGGCATCCTGTGCAGGGAGAGGGGATGGGGGGAGGTTTGCTGGGCGGGGACGTGCCTGCTTTGGCTGCTGTGGCAGGGAGGCCCGAAGGAGACTTTGCTGTTCTGTGCTGCTGGGGGATGTGTCCGCACTGCCCTGCAGGGTGGCACACAGCCTTGGGGGCATGCTGGGCCTTTGTGCCCCCACGCTGTGTGCTGCTGGTGGCCCCTGAGCATGCGCCTCGCTGGGAGCCGCTCTGCTCGGTGCTCTGCCCAGCGGTGCCCACGGGAGCGGTGCTGTGACCCCAGAGCACACGCGTGGCTTGCGAGTGCCTCCCCCACCCCAAAGCAGCTCTCCATGGGCAGGCCTCCTGCAGACAGCTGCTGAGTTCCACTAATTGTTCATCCTCGGAGGCCAGAGCTGGGTGTGGGCAGCAGCTCTTCCTCCTGGCATGCAGCTGGGGAGGCCACAGTCCATCTTGCCAAGGTCTTTGGTCTCTCGTCCTTGTCTGCGTGAGCATGGCGAGCACACTGCCTGCCCGGCGCTGGGGCTCTGCAGGAGCTGCATCTTCTGGTGTTGGTCGTGGCCTGAGGGAGCTCCACGGGAGTCAGGAGGGCTCTGCCTGGCCGAGCCCTTGGCACACGGCCTGGGTGGGAGTGGTGGCTGGGAGGCGTTCGGCTGCCTGGGAGGTGTGGGTGACAGCTCGGGATGCCCTGGTGCTGCCCAGCAGCACGTTCACAGTGTTGCCCAAGCCCCAGGCTTGTCCTGAGCCCCAGTTCTGGGTGCTGGAGGAAGTGCTTGAGAAACCCAGGCTCAGTGTTGCATCCTGCAGGGGTGGGTCCAGGCTGGGTGGGGGCGGCCATGGGCCCAGCCCCGTGCCCAGCAGCCCAGCTGCATGCCCAGCATGTGAGCCAGGGCACCAAGGCCTCGTTCCTAAGCATGAACAGCCCCAGCCCTCACTGTGCTGGGTGTCGCGGTGCCTGGTGGGAGACTCTTAAAGCACTGGGGGTTTTCCTTACGCAGGCATGTTTCTGTATTGTGGCCAAATCATCTCCCCAGTTCTTTTCCTCTCCTCCGATGAGGTATTTTTTGGCCTTTCAGTTATTTCTGGGAGAGGGTTGGCCAATATTTTTGAAGTTCTAAGTGTTCCGTTTTAAAACGCAGATTGGGCATTGCAGCCCCGGGGTGTGTAGGGCAGCGCGGGGTGGTGGTGCTTCCCTGCCGGCACCCCGCCTCGCTCACCTGCCGCTGCGGGTTCCTGGGCCTGGAGCCGCCCCCAGCCCTTTTCCAACACTGCGTTATGGACACAGTCCTGGCACCCCGCTGCTCCTGCTCGCCCTGTCTTCAGACAGAGCAGTGCCTCTGGGTGTCCTGAAACAATTGCATTGGGGTGAGCCCGCATACCGGGTGACGCAGGTCATGGGGTGAGCGTCCCTGCTTCCTGCTCAGGCGTCTGTCTCCAAATATAGCCAGGAAGGCATTATTTACTTCCCTGTTGTGACTGAAACAGATCTCATGTTGTGGTTGTTCCCCCCGTGGGCCTGCAGAAGGTCCGTCAGCAGAAGATGATGTTTCCCAGCAGCGGAGACCTGAGGCTGTTCACTGGGGCAGCCTCATCCAGCCCCTCCCACCAAACCCCGCTGGGGCTGAGCTGTGCCCGTGCTGGGCTCAGGAGGCCGTGCCCTGCGCAGTGTCTGGGTATCTCTCATCTCTGCAATCGATGTAATTGCTTTTGTTAACCAAGTGTAACGCTGCAAGGAATAACATCAGCTTTATTGGAAATGATGCATTTTCAAAGCCTGCTCAGGTGCCAAGCACGTTGCTGTTGTCTGTTACCAACGGAACCACGTCAGCCCCTCTGTTAGGAGGTGCTGGGCTTTGGAAAGCCTCAGTCTTCTGCTTTTCTCAGCTTCAGCAGGATTTTTGTGCTCTCCTGGTCCTTGTAATTCCTCCTGTATTCCAAGTTTCATTAAAAGCAGTTGTTGTGGCCCAGGGGTCTCCTTGTGCTGCTGTCTGGGACTGTGGTGTGAGTGACGCTGCTTTGCTGACTGAGGTGCATTCGCTGCACTGGGGAACAGTTCCTCATTCTCTTGTGACGCAAGGCTGCCATTCTGCTGCTTCTGAGTAATTACTGAGTGCTTCTGCTTCTGTGTGTGTGTGGTTATTCCCAGTGCTGCTCTGGGGGTAAGGGGTGCGGGTGGTGCTGGGACATGCTGTGCTCTCCCCTCGGGCGATTCAGCCCCTGGCGATGGCTGGAGGCCGTGCAGGGCGGCTCGCTGCCCTCAGGCTGCCCTGAGCCCGCACCCCGCACCTGGGCAGGGCTGTAGCCCACACAGGGAGTGCTCTGCCCAGAGCTCTGCTGAGCAGAACGCTGCTCCCAGCTGCAGCCAGGAGCTGTGCAGAGCGGAGCTGGTGTGTGGGCCTGGTGGTGCTCAGTGCCCGCTGCCCTGCAGCGTTTGTGTGCTGCTCGGCTGCGTGATTTGGTCCTGTGGAAGCTGTGCCCCCCTGCAGGGCTGAGCAGCATCCAGTCTGCGGGCCTGGCTGGGCTGTAGCTGCCTGTGACATCAGGGAGTGCCTCGGCTCTGTCCTCTGCTCCCCGCTTCCCATCTGCAGCGCCGCTTTGCTCGTTGCTCGTGGGGACCCCTGTGTTCCTGGGCCTGGCTCAGGCTGGTGCCCCTCAGCCTGCAGGCACTGCCAGTGCAGGCAGTGCTGACCCCGTGCCCCTGTCCTGCAGGTGGCCGAGGAGGAGGACGTGTCGGGCCCCTGGGAGCCGGAGCGTGTGGAGAAAGGGAACCCAGGGTCAGGCCTGGAGGCCGATGGCTCCCAGGGGCGAGAGGAGCAGGAGCCAGTCAGCTCCACAGCATGCGGGGAGCCAGAGGAGGAGGAGGAGGAAGAGGAGGAAGAAGGTAGCTGCTGCAGTGAGGAAGGGGAAGATGGCAGCAATGTCTACTTCTACTACACCATTGGCGAGCGCTGGATAGACTACCTGCAGCGCACAGAGGACGGCGGCCTCCTCCGCCACGTGCGGCCCAAGGTAACGCTGCTGCGGGTCAGGGTGAAGGGGCGGCATGTGTGGCTGGGGCTGTGCTTGTAGCTATGGCCCCTGTGGGAGTGACAGGGAAGGGGTCAGCCTGGAGGTGGAGGGCTGCCCGTGAGGCCCACGGCTGCTCTCCAGGAGCTGGCATGGGTGCTGGGGCCAGTGGCCCGCAGGCTGCAGCAGCGTGTCAGGGCCCTGGTGGTCGCATACCGTGGTGCTGCAGGGCAGCTCGGGGCTGCTGGCTGGATGGGGCGCTCCATCTGCCTGTCGGGAACGCTGCCCCGCGTGTCCAGGTGCTGCCCCCTGCGTGTCCAGGTGCTTCCCCTGCTCTGCGCTGGGTTCTGTGCTGAGCAGGGTTCTGTGGGGCTGAGCAGAGGCTGTCCTGCACACGGGGCTGCAGATGGTGGCAGGGCTGGGTGCTCCTGCACCCAGGAAGGAAGTCTCTGGAAGGGAAGGAGGCTCCTTCTAGAGGGAAGGAGCCTCTGCCTGGGCTGGAGCAGCCCCGCTTGCCCTCTCGTGCCTGCTGGTACTGCTAGTAGCCCAGCTTCAGCCACACCTGCTGTTAATTCTGTACTGCTTGTGTGAGGTTTGATGGGTTTGGGTTCCCTTTGATGCAGTTGTGTGCATGGGCCATACCCTGACATCCCCACGTGGTTCTCCCTGCAGCCACGGAGTGCCGAGCTGCCGGCCAGGCTGCGGTGCTGCTGGCCCTGGGTGCAGCTGTGGCTGGAGAAAGGCCAGGCAGGCATGCTTGCAGCCGCTGCTCTTGTCCCTGTGCACCTCTCTGCTGACCCTTCCTCTTCAAATCTGATGTTCCCCTCAGAATGTTCTGTTAACCACCTCAGAATTGAACTCTTCTGTCTGCTCGAGCACTCAGGAGGCCTTCAGCTTCCTCTGCAGGTCCCCAGCAGCAGTGTGCTCCTGAGGGCTAGGCTGAGCCCGCTGTTCTGTTGCTCTTGGCAGTGGATCAGTGGCCTAGGGTGTGCGCAGAGGGCTGTGCTGCATCCCGCTTTACCTTGCCTTCCCCTCACAGATGAAGCGGAAGTCAGAGAACGGCCTGGATGGCAGAGCCCTCTCCCCTGGTAAAAAGCTGTGCAAGGGCTCCGAGTACAGCAGGTGAGAGGAGCGCTCTGTGTGGTGAGCACGCTGACCCGAGGGTGGGAAGGCCTCCTTTTACTCATCCCATAAAACCCCTAGAATTCATCCAGGAGTGCTGCCGGCGTGATGGAGTATCCTCTTTGCGGATGTGGTCCTGGGCTCCCTATGGAGCAGGGGTCGGACTAGGGGACCTCCAGAGCTGCCTCCACCTCAGCTGGCCTGGAATTGTGCCATTACACAGAGTGGGTTGGGAGTAAAGGGAGTGTGTGTGGCTGTGGGACAGTGTTTCATAGAATCATAGAATCATAGAATGGTTCAGGTTGGAAGGGACCTTAGAGATCATCTTGTTCCAACCCCCCTGCCATGGGCAAGGACACCTCCCACTAGACCAGGTTGCCCAAAGCCCCATCCAGCCTGGCTTTGAATACTTCCAGGGAGGGAGCATCAACGACTTCCCTGGGCAACCTGTTCCAGTGTCTCACCACCCTCACAGTGAAGAATTTCTTCCTTATGTCCAGTCTAAATCTACCTTCTTCCAGTTTATAACCATTACCCCTTGTTCTGTCATGATCTATCCTTGTAAAAAGCCCCTCCCCAGCTTTCCTGTAGGCCCCCTTCAGGTACTGGAAGGCTGCTATCAGGTCCCCCCGCAGCCTTCTCTTCTCCAGGCTGAAGAGTCCCAACTCTCTCAGCCTGTCCTCGTAGGGTAGTTTGCAGCTGTGGTCCCTGTGGAAGTGATGGGGAAAAGGGGTGACCCTGGGGGGGCTCATGGTTTGTGGCAGATGGGTGCTCATGTTCTGAGAACTGCTTGCACAGCATGATCCGGAGCAGCGCTGGCACATCTCACCTTTGCTCTGCTCTCTCCCTGCTGTGGCCCAGGACGCTGGGTCCCTGCATGCCCAGTCCCACCACCACCTTCGGGGACCTGCGCAATGCCAAAGCAGGCCAGGCCCGGCGCCGCTGCATCCCCTCAGTCGCTCCCCCACCCGAGCTGCAGGACTGGCTGCGTACCTTCCAGGTAGGCACAGGGGCTGGCTGGGCACCTTCCAGGCAGGCGCAGAGCTGGGCCAGAGGCTTTGTCTCAGGGAGCACCGAGGAGCTGTGAGTCTGAAGTGGGGGGCATGAGGGAGCCAAGCCCTGGGGCATCACTCGTGTGAAACCTGCTGTAGGCAGAGCTTCGCAGTCCTGCAGTAGAGTTCCAGCAAGCTTTTGCCCTTAGCCAAAGGAGCACAGAAATGGTGCTGGCCCTCTTCCTTCTCCCACTGGGCAGTGTGCCCTATGTCCGAGGTGGTGTTGCTTTGTGTGCCGTCACATAGCACGTGTCCCATCGTATGTGACCAGTGGAGCTCCCAGCCCCAGCTCTGTGGCTCCTCTCTGTCTGGGGGCGTGGGGCCCTGCCCGGCTCCAGAGGCATTGCTGTCCTGCAGCCTGGGTGCCCCCATGCCAGGTGGTGCCTCTGCTGGGGCTGGGCTGCACAGGGGCACTGTGCAGCTGCAGGGGAGGGTCCGCCGTGTGCGCAGGTTGCGTGACCGATGTCCCTGTCCTCAGCGGTGGAGCGGCCCGGAGAAGCTGCTTGCTCTGGATGAGCTCATTGATCGCTGCGAGCCCTCCCAAATCAAGTACATGATGCAGGTCATTGAGCCGCAGTTCCAGAGGGACTTCATCTCGCTGCTGCCCAAGGAGGTGAGTGGAGGCAGGCGCCGGGCTGCCCCAGTGCCACGCGCTGCTTATCGGCTGCGGGAGCCCGCTGTGCCCCTGTGACACGGGTTCTGGTCCTGCAGCTGGCACTCTACGTCCTCTCGTTCCTGGAGCCTCGGGACCTGCTCCGCGCTGCCCAGACCTGCCGCTACTGGAGGGTCTTGGCTGAAGACAACCTGCTCTGGAGGGAGAAATGCCGCGAGGAAGGTAAGGAGCCCTCCCGCGTGTGGCACGTTGTGGCTGGGGTCTGCAGGGAGCAGCCCGCAGCTGCTGTGCATCTCCTTAACTCCTGCTGGGGTGGGGGCATGCACAGTGTGCGCTGTGAGATCTGCATCACACTGCATGTTCTTCCACAGGCATTGAGGAGCCCTTGAACCTGCGCAGGCGGCGCCTGCTGAGCCCTGGGTTCATGTACAGCCCCTGGAAATTTGCCTTCATGCGGCAGCACAAAATTGACATGAATTGGCGCAGCGGAGAGCTTAAAGCCCCCAAGGTGGGTGCCTTCAGCAGGACTTGCTAGGATGCAGATTTGAGACCTTTGGGTAGGAAGCTGGTACAGGAAGGAAGCAGCAGAAAAATATCCGTGACCAATAGGATGAGATCAACACTAACAGCTTTAAAACTGCTTCAGGAAAAGGTTCGGGTGTCTGGCCTGCTTACAGGAGGCACCAGCCAGAAACATTTCACCTACAATTATTTGATTTTAAGCTTCCTTGAAGCTGTAGATCCTTGCAGCTTCCTGCAATGCCTGTCCCTGCCCGCAGAGAGTGGATGCACAGCACAGTGGTTAGGGATAACCACAGTGGATGGTACAGGGCTGCAGCTCTGCTAGCAAAAAAAGGGTCACCCTTAAGTCCAGAGAAGGAGCTTTCCACCTCTCCATCCCTTCTCTGAGTGCATCTTGCGAGGCTGTAGCATTCAGGGAGTGGTGCAGACCTTCTGAGCCAGACCTTGTCTCCAGAACGTCCCATACCAGTGTGTTGCAGAACACTTTGCTGTTGGTTTTATCTCTTCCTGTCCCTAGTCCCCATCCGCGAGGCAAGGAGAGCAAGTCCCAACCACCCCGTGGCAGATCCTGCAGGTGACAGCTTCTGTCTCGCTGCTTTCCATCCCCGGGCTTTCTCTGGACTCCTGGTGTCCCCAGCCCCTTCCCCGTGCCCCCGCAGCACCCAGGGAGCAGTGGTGCTGTGCGTGCTGCAGGGACTGCACCTTCTGATCCCCCACGCCCTGCTCGCTGTGCCCAGAGCTGCGTGGGGCCCTGCCAGCAGGACACCTGCCCCGCACCGTCCCCTCACCAAGGGACAGCATGGCACCTTCCCCACACAGGCAGCTCCGGGCTGGCTGTCGCGCTGAGCCCCTCACTGTGCTCGGCCGGGGCTGCCCGGTGCTGCCTGGGGCCCTGCTCCTGCGGGGTCGGTCACTGCCCACCTGCTGTGCCCGCTGCAGCATCGCTGCCAGGGGAGGTGGGAGCAGACAGAGCTGCTGGTGCACTGCCGGCCACCAGGGAAGGTGGGCCTGCTGGTCCTAGATGTGCTCAGTCGCACAGCTGCTGCTTTTGATCTAGGACAGAACATGAACTCTGAGCTCAGTAGCTCATGTGACCTTAGCCAGAAGGATCAGTGCATGTGTTGGAATTCCCGTGTAGCTGATCAACCCCAGCAGCAGCCCCCAGGTGTCTCCTTTGGCTCCTGCTGCACCCAGCAGGGAGGTGGTGGTGGTACAAGGACGGTCTGTTCTTACCACACACCTCTGTCCTCACTGGTGGTCTCTGTGCAGGTGCTGAAGGGACACGATGACCATGTCATCACCTGCCTGCAGTTCTGTGGCAACCGGATAGTCAGTGGCTCGGATGACAACACACTCAAGGTGTGGTCGGCTGTCACTGGGGAGGTGAGTGGCTGTCCCATGTGCTGTCACAGGGCTGCTCTGCTGGCACTCCGAAAGTCATTCCTCTGTCCCTCCGCATTGCTGCAGGGTGGGTGGAGGCAGAGAGGCGTCGTGGTTCAGAGGGTTTGTCTGGGCTGTGGCAAGGTGTGGCTGGGAGGAGTTTTGACAGATCCTGTGACTGCAGGAGCAGTGGGAAGAGCTGTCTTGTCTTAGGGTTGGTGCAGTGACAGATGAGCGGGAGCATTGTCACTGCTGGACGGTGAGTGTGGACCACTCCTAGAGACCTGGGAAGGGCAAGAAAGTCGATTGGTTTTAGAACAGCAAGGGATCATTATGGGGGGACTAGAGGGAGGCTGAGTTTGCATGGAGATGGATTGCTGACCTGAAGGGCTCTGCCAGTCCCCTGCCCAGAGGAAGCCCTGCGCTTTGCTGTCCCCTTTGCTGTGCTGTTCAGCCTTCCCTGAGCCGGTGTCTGACATCTCGTTCTCTGCAGTGTGTGCAGACACTGGTTGGCCACACAGGCGGTGTCTGGTCCTCCCAGATGAGGGACAGCATTGTCATCAGTGGCTCTACGGACCGGACACTCAAGGTGTGGAATGCAGACACAGGCGAGTGCGTGCACACGCTGTATGGGCACACATCCACGGTGCGCTGCATGCACCTGCATGGCAACAGGTATGGGGGCAAAGGTGTGTGGTGTGGGTGAGTGGAGGTGGGGAGCTGTTAGGGGCTGTGCCAGCCTGTGGGGCAGGATCCAGGGCAGGTGGAAGTGCCTGGGCTGGCCTGCTGAAGGGCACTGTGGGGGAAGCTGGGGCTGCCCTCAGCATGCCCAGCCTCACCTCGGTGGGGGAGGTCTGGAGCTGACACAGTGTGCCCTTGCTCGCAGGGTTGTGAGCGGCTCACGGGATGCCACTCTGCGCCTCTGGGACATCGAGACCGGGCAGTGCCTGCACGTGCTGATGGGGCACGTGGCAGCTGTGCGCTGCGTGCAGTACGACGGGCACAAGGTGGTGAGCGGTGCCTACGACTACACAGTGAAAGTGTGGGACCCTGAGAGCGAGAGCTGCACTCACACGCTGCAGGGACACACGAACCGCGTCTACTCCCTGCAGGTAAGAGCCCGCCCCGTCCCCTCCCCTGCCCACTGCAGGGGCCTGAGCCCCTCTGTTCTGACACCTAGGAGGGGCCATCTCTGCACCATATGTGCGTGCTGCAGGGGCACACGGGCTGTGTCTGTGCTCTGCGTAAGGTGCTCTCTGCCCCTCCCTCCTAACCCCTCTCACACGAGCGTGCTGAAGGAGCACAAAACACATCCCCTTCCTGGAGGGACAGTGCTGCCGAGGCACGCACACCCTGCGAGGCTGCGGGTGCCACCTGAGCTCAGCAGTGCCGCAGCCCCTGCTGCTGTGCTGCCAGGAGTGGGACGCAGTGATCCTGGTGGGCCCCTTCCAGCTCAGGGCTCTGTGGTTCCGTGGGAACGCCCTCTGCTCCAGGCAGGCTGGGCTGACCCGTGTCTCTCTGGCAGTTTGATGGGACGCACATCGTGAGTGGCTCTCTGGACACGTCCATTCGAGTGTGGGATGTGGAGAGCGGGAACTGCTTGCACACCCTCATGGGGCACCAGTCACTCACGAGCGGCATGGAGCTACGTGACAACATCCTCGTGTCTGGCAATGCTGACTCCACGGTGAAGATCTGGGACATCAAGACGGGCCAGTGCCTGCAAACGCTGCAGGGTGAGTGCGGGAGGGAGGACCGTGCCCTTGCACGGGCGCTGAACGGGGCCGGGTGTTCCTGGCTACCAGACAGCAGGGTTGGGGTGGGTGCTGCCCAGGCAGCGGAGCCGAGCAGTGGGTGATGCTGGGGGTGGAGATGGGAGCACGGAGCACTAACAGGCGCCTTCTGCCTCCAGGGCCCAGCAAGCACCAGAGTGCCGTGACCTGCCTGCAGTTCAGCTCCAAGTTCGTGGTGACCAGCTCGGATGATGGTACTGTCAAGCTCTGGGACCTCAAGACGGGCGAATTTGTGCGCAACCTGGTGGCACTGGAGAGCGGGGGCAGCGGGGGCGTCGTGTGGCGCATCCGCGCCTCCAACACCAAGCTGGTGTGTGCGGTGGGCAGCCGCAACGGGACCGAGGAGACCAAGCTGCTGGTGCTGGACTTTGATGTGGACCTGAAATGAGCCCGGCTGCTCCGGGCCGGGAGGGAGGATCCCGCGGGCTGGGCGTAGCAGCTGGTCTTGGTGGGGCTGGCCCCGGAGCAGGCGCTCGCTCCCCGTGGGCTGTAAATACTGTTTGCAGCTGTCTGGGCCTTATTTATATATGTGTGAACTCCCTGTGGGGAGCCTGCGCCCGGCTGGGGCACTGTACAGAGGAAGCAGCATGTTTTGTACACACTAATATATCGATTTATTTCCGTACCTGGGGCCTGCTTCTCCACCCCTGCTGCTCCACAAGCCCTTCGTGGGGCTCTCTCCTGGGGAAGCAGCTGTGGCCTCTCCCGTGGGTTCCAAGGGGAGCAGGGAGGGAGCACAGAGGCTTTCCTGCCTCTCCCCTGGCAGTCTGACCTCTGGGAGCATGCTCTTGCCTGGGGGAGACAGTGAGTGTGGGGTGCAGCTGGCTGGGCAGTGCCTGGCAGTGAGCGCAGCCCCAGCCTCGCTGCAGCACAGGACGGCCCTTGAGGGGAGGGCAGGACTGGAGCTGACCTGGCTCTGCTGCGCTGCCCGGGGCGGGTTGCTGGGAGGCAGAGGGCAGGCGCAGCGCAGGCAGTCCTCCTGCAGCCGCTGTGTGGGCACATGGCCCCTGACCTGCCTGCTGCATTTCCAGCCGCTTCCTTGGGCCTGGCTGCTGCAGCAGGGCTGTGGCTGAGGCAGACATCGCTGCAGGGCAGCAGTGCAGGGTGGCTTCTGGCTGCTGCAGCACAGCCATGGCCGAGGCAGGCATCTCGGTGCAGGGCGGCTTGCTGCTCCTGTTTCAGACAGTCCTGTACACAGCTGTGTCCTCCTCCATGTGGTACATAGGGTCAGGGAGCATCCACACTTCTGGCAGGAGCTGCTGTGAGGGTCAGGGCTTGGGCTGGGATTGTTCCTTGTGGGGGACAATTTCTGTTTCCTACGCGTACCTCTGTGGCCCTCCTGCAGCCCTGGCACCAGCGCTGCCCCTGCCAGCTGGAAGCTGCTCACTGGCAGAGCCTAGCTGCTTTGGGGCCAGGGCTAAACAGGCAGCTCACCCTGCGAGCCCTGGGGGAGGGGGATTGCAGGGCTGGGGGCTGCTCGGTGCATTTGGGTCTCTGGGGTCACCCGTCCTCGGGCACACCGGGAGGCAGGCAGTGCCCCATCATCTGTGCCTGCAGAGGATGGGTGGGTCTGCTGCGAAGGGCTTGGTGCTTTTCCCCAAACACAGGTGCCACTGAACGTCTCCAGATGGGTGCTTACTCTGACCGGTAGTGTTGCAGCCCTGTAGAGGGGGCTCGGGGGTTCAGGCAGGAGCTCGGAAGCAGTGTCTGTGCACAGCTGAGCCGGGCTCTGCACTGCTGCTGTGTCCCCAGCCAGGGTACGGCCTCTGCAAGGACCTGACCCCGGACCAGAAGGGGCTGTCCCCAGCCCCAGCCCCGGCACCACGGGGTCCGGGCATCACACAGGGAGGTGGCAGCACATGGGCGCTGCGGGGTGCGGGCTGTGGGCGGGTGCAAGAGCAGAGCAAGGGCAGAGTGCCTGCCGGGTGCCGGCGATGGCAGCGGCACTGCCCGGGGGCAGGGGGGGCACGGGTGGAACGCTGCACTCAGTGGTGTTGGTCTGCAGGGGCACCGTGATGGTGCAGTGCCCTTAAGAACCCGCTCACAGCCCTCCGGCAGCACTTGGGGGTTGACGGCACAGGCCGCCCTGCAGCGGGAGAAGGGGGCTGGAGCCGGGGAGGGTGCGGGGGGCTGCTGCTCGGCTCCACCTACCTTGAGGGCACACACGATTTCCTGCTCTCGGACACGCAGGATGAGCTGTTCGGTGGTAGCTGGAGTCTCGAGGAGGGAGCTGCTGCCCTCTGTCCCCCGTTTTGGGGAAGTGGAGGACTTTGCAGACGTGTGTGTGGGAAGCAGCGTCCCGGTGCAATCCGGAGCAAAGGGGTGAGCAGGCGCTGCAGGGTATGTTGGGCTCAAACCCCAGTAACTGAGATGTGCTGAGATCTGGAGAACAAAGCAGAAACAGCAGCAAGCCCAGCCGGGAAGGCAGCAGGGCCCTGCAGCAGGGCAGGATGTGGCAGCGCTGGGAGGGTCCTGGGCCCAGAATCCCGTGAACATCAGCCCCGAGTGCTGTGGGGTCTGTGCTGGTGAGCTGCTGCTGCACTGAGCAAAGCACTGCAGGGGCCCCGAGCTGTGCAAGCAGTGCAGAGCTGTCGTTGGCGGCTGCCCGCTGCCCTCACCCATTGCCGTAAGCGATTTGGCAGCAACTGCCAAACAGATCTGCACGCCTGCCTCTAGGATAAACTGTTTCATCCAAATAACGTAAATCACCAGGCTCCTCTTCAGCACTGCTCAGAGACAGCTGCAGAAGATCAGCGATGAAGGAGCAGAGTTCAAGAGAAGAATCCTTGTGCTCTTCCCAAACACGTGCCGTCCCCTTGAATGCCCCTGGGGGGCTTGGCCACTGCTCTCGGCCGAATGTTCTGTGGCTCTGTGGGCAAAGCCCATCATCATGATGGAGGGTGTTGCAGTTTGTCGCAGACCTCTGCAGTGGCCCCGAATCCTTTTCGCTACGTGTGAAAGCGATGAGGAATGCTCTGGGGCGGTCCCTGGTTGCCCACATCACCGAGGGGTGTGAGCCGTGGTGGATGCTCTGCGGAACGGGCGATGCTCTCCGTGCTGGGTCCGGGTCTGCGCGCTTCCATCCGGGTGGAGAAGCGCTGCGGCTGTAGGTGTGGCCCTGGGAGGTGTCAGAGGGAGTGGAGTGGGGTGGGGTGGGTGGCACAAGGAGCTGTGCTGGCAGCAGGGCCCCCACTGCAGAGCAGCGCATGGCAGCCAGGCCCCTATGGCCACGCTGCGGGATGGAGCTCGGGGCCGTGGGGCACCAAGCGGAGCTCTGGGCAGTGCCCGGCCCCGGCGATGCTGCGGGTGGGAGCGGGCAGTGCTGTGCAGCTCAGTGGGAGCCCCCGTGCTCTGGAGGGCTCCAGCAGCACAAAGGCAGCCCCGGGGCTGGCAGCCGGTGCTGGGGCGCAAAGGGACGGCCCCCAGAGAGGGGTTTGTGCCCGGAGCCCAGAGGTGGCAGGACCCTGCAGGGTTCCTCTGCCGCTGCCGGGCTGCAGCCAGGAGTGCTGTGTTAGTCCCCAGTGCACGGCTCCATGCAGCTGTGCCGGGAGGTTCTGTAGATATAGTCTGATTTAAAGGCATCACTGTGGGTTAAAATGAGTGTATGTGGGTGAGAAAAATGGCATAACTGCTGTCAAGGACAGCAGCGTTATTTCTAGAGCCGATAGTTTGGAACTGCACATCTGGCACAGGTGTGCTGGGTCTGCAGGCTCTGAGAAGGGGAACGAGGATGAGTTCTGCAGACGTCTGTGCAGAGGAGAAGAGCTCCTGTGCCAGGAGGACTCTGTTGGGAGGGTGCTGGGGTCACCCTGGATCCACGTGGTTCAGCTGTCAGCTGACCCTGGGCGGAGGCAGGAGCTGACTCTGGGGGTCCCTTCCACCTCAGGATGTCCTGTGGTTCTAAATCAGCGCTGCGGTGCCTGAGCACTGCAGGCTGTGGGCTGTAGCCCCAGGGGTGCTGCAGACGAGGCCCCGTTCAGAGCGATGGAACCAGCGNCGGAGCAAAGCCTGCACTAACCGTGACCGGGGGCACTTTCAGACAGAAGAAACTTGGGAGGTTGTTTTCATCTTCTGTGATCATGAAACTGCAGATTCTTGGCATTGGAGGAGGAGTAAGAGTGTTGGAAAGCCGTTAAGCACTCGCTGGAATGCAGCTCTTTGAAGCGAGCACCAGGCGCTGGCATTGCACGGAGCTGGTTCTGCTGCAGCTGTTGGGGCAGAGCCCCAGGGCCGGTGCTGCCCTGCAGCTGGGGGGGAGCAGGGATCAGAGCAGGAGCGGAGCACACGGCTCCATCCAGGGCCTCGCAGCGTTTGCATTTCTCCTCGCCCTCCATCTGCCTTCAGGGCAGCAGAAGGGCCGATGTCCCCTCTGCCAGGTGCCCTTCCCCAGCATTGTGCCGTGCGGGAGCTCTCAAGGAAATGCCACAATCTGCTGTGGCACCAGGATGGGGCTGTGGCAGCGGTGCTTGCCAGGCTCTGCTTGGGGACGCTGGCCCCATCTCTCCGCTCATCCCCGCCGCTCCCCCGGCCCCGTTCCAGAGGGGAGGAACGGTGCTGTGCTCTGCACCGGGTGCACGGCGTGGGCAATGCGTGGCAGAGCTCTGCAGCCCACGGCTGTGAGCTGCTGGGCAGCTGGGGGCACGGGGCGGGAGCAGGGCACTGTGATGTGGGGAGGATGAGGGGAAGAGGTTCTGCTGGGCCTCCGGTACCCCCGCGCCGTGCTCATGGAGCACGTTCACACGGCTCAGAGGCTGCAGTGTGCCACGGGCGTAACAGTGCGGTGCTGCTGGGCATGGGCTGGGGCCACGCTGACCTCCCTGATGCTGTTTCAGTAGTCAGCCCCAACAGATGAGTGCTCTCCATTTTCTGGCGCTGGGACAGAGTGGGTCCGGCGGAGCAGAGGCAGCCGCTCAGTGCCCTTCTGTCCCAGGGCTGCTCTGGGCAGGGCAGGGCTGCCCATGGAGCACCACGGGGCTGAGGGACGGTGCTCGGGCTCTGCCACCCGTGTGGCTCTGTGCAGCGTGCGGGCGGCTGCTGCTGTGCTCTGTGCCCAGAGCTGTGGCCGAGGGGCAGCTGGGGCAACATGGCAGTGCCCAGTGCCCAGCGGCAATGTGGGGCTGGGGCTGGGAGCCGGCAGCGGGGTGCAGGGAAGGGCGGCCCCTGGAAGGGGATCGGGGGGAGGCTCAGCCAGGGATCGCTACCAGCATCTGTCACAGCTCAGTGCCTCGGTCGTGGCTGAGTGTCAATCCACGGGAACCGTGTGCCAGAGGAAGGGCACTGCGGCAGTGCAGCCCTTCCTGGGGTGGGAGAGCCCTCCTCCGTGCTTAAATTCAGTGCATAACCCTGGGGACCAGGAGGGAGCAGCTCTGAGGAGATCCAAGCTGGAAGGGATGGCAGGAGCGTGGCCAGTGGCTTCTCTGCAGCTCCACCCGGCTGCGGGAGCTCCAGCACTGCCCCGTATGGTCCCGTATGGCCCTGCATGGCCCTGTACAGCCCTGTACAGCCCTGTACAGCCCTGCACAGCCCTGCTGGCTGCTGGAGCCCAGCACGGACCAGTACCACTCTGTATGGCCCTGTACAGCCCTGCTGGCTGCTGGGGCAATGCATGGTCTCTGCATAGGGCAAGAGATGTGGCTGCTGCTTCTCTACGTTCCTTCACTTTCCCGTTTCTCATTTCCCCATTCCCCTTTGTTTCCCAGCCCAGGAGCAGGTAACCCCACTGCTATGAACGCTCCCACGCTCCCGTGCCCTCAGCACCCAGTGGCACCGAGCGGTGCGGTTCCCAGCTCTGCCCCCGCTCTGTGTCCCCGTGTGTTCATGTCGGTGCCTTTCTCCCTCCTCATCATCCGCGGTGGCTGACAGTGTCGGTGCTCAGATGCCTGCAGGAAGCAGAGGCTGCAACCATGGCGTGAGCCATCCTCCACGGCACAGCCACCTGCTACCAAACCGGGCTCTGCTGCGTGTGCTCAGCCTGCAGCGTCAGTAAGCACAGAGGTGAACGGTGCACAGAGCCAAAAGCTGCTCCCAGGGCTCTGTGTGCAGTGTTTATGACTCCTTAAAGAATGGATAAACACGAGGAAGGGCCCCAGCTCCTCGATGTTGTTGGAACTTCCCCTGCAGCTGCTCCCAGCAGAGGCACTGCAGCTCCCCACAGAGGCACTGCAGCTCCCCACAGAGGCACTGCAGCTCCCCATAGAAGCACTGCAGCTCCCCGCAGAAGCGACGCA
>WBMW01006098.1:0-22815 GCA_013396635.1 Penelope pileata
TGTTAGAAACTAGGACATCCAGAGAGCTTTTTCTTTTCAGTTTTGAAAGAAATAATACTAGTTACATTAAGCACTGAAGGAAATGGACTAGAAACAGGAGGAAAAGAATATGAACTCATCAAAAAATAAAAGGTAGATTGATGCTAATTACACTATTCTTTATCAGTAGATATATACAAATATATGTGTATATACAGACATATACTGAATAAAGAATCTTAATCAACATAACTTTTACCAGGACGCTAGCATACACAGTGTAGATTTTAGCCATATTACTGGAACAACACCAGTACAGTCAGAAATCATATATGAAACGAAAATTACAACAGCAATATTTTTTTTGCTTTCTCTCTTAATTTCCATTAAATCCTTAGTAGTCCATGAAGTATTCTTTATATTTTCCTGTAGCATTTTCAGAATTGTTTATTCTCAGAACAACTTCTTAATGTCTTAACAGTAATAGGCCATCCTAAGCTTTTATAAACTTAATGAATACTTCAGTGATCATGATTGCAAAACACTTTTGGAAATCAGAAATGCTATCATCCTAGTAAGTACATGCCTCTAAAAGCTCTTTGCTAATAAATGCCTACCAGCTTGTTGTTTTAAACAGCTCTAAGATGGGCAAGATATTTAAACTTTTTTCTACTGTAGTACAGTTGACATTTCGTCTATAAAGGAAAAGGTCTTTTCTTCATTTGATCATTAGGGTGTGAATGAATACCTCACTGACATCAACAGAGTTTTGATTTGCCCATTACTTTGCTGGCTTTCTTTTTTATTTTTGTATATTTCATTGTTTATATTACATAAATTAAGCATCTCAAATGAAACTTGTTATTTTCTTTTGGAGACTACCATTCCTTCTATTTCATTGATAGAAGAACTGGGAAGCAGAATGGAGTTGCTGAAGAAAATGTATGTCAACACAAAGTACTGCTACAGTCCTGTGAGGTTTCTGATTTAAGAGAGTCTGGTTGTGAAAAAGTTCAATAGTTTCTTAACGGCATAAAACCTTCAACTCATATTCACAAAATCTTCATTATAAAATGAAGCTTGAAGTAGGTCAAGGCAATAGGATGGGAAGTTCATCTTTCATAGAATCATAGAATCATAGACTGGTTCAGGTTGGAAGGGACCTCAGAGATCATCTTGTTCCAACCCCCCTGCCATGGGCAAGGACACCTCCCACTAGACCAGGTTGCCCAAAGCCCCATCCAGCCTGGCCTTGAATACTTCCAGGGAGGGGGCATCCACAGCTTCTCTGGGCAACCTCTTCCAGTGTCTCACCACTCTCACAGTGAAGAGTTTCTTCCTTATATCTAGTCTAAATCTACCCTCTTCCAGTTTATAACCATTACCCCTTGTCCTGTCACTACCCATCCTTGTAAAAAGCCCCTCCCCAGCTTTCCTGTAGGCCCTCTTCAGGTACTGGAAGGCTGCTATCAGGTGCCCCCTCAGCCTTCTCTTCTCCAGGCTGAAGAGTCCTAACTCTCTCAGCCTGTCCTCGTAGGGGAGGTGCTCCAGCCCTCTGATCATCCTCGTGGCCCTCCTCTGGACCCGCTCCAACAGCTCCACATCCTTCTTGTGTTGGGGGCCCCAGAACTGGACACAATATTCCAGGTGAGGTCTCACGAGAGCAGAGTAGAGGGGCAGAATCACCTCCCTGGACAGCCATGCAAATCACAGAATCACAGTATGTTTTAGGTCTAACTCACTTGGTCAAGCAGGGACACCTAGTGCAGATTGGCTAGGAATGTGTTCAGACAGCTTTTGAGTAACTCCAAGGAGGGAGACTCCAAAATGTCACTGGACAACATGTGCCAGTACTTGATCACCCTCACAGTAAAGGTGTGTTTCCTGATGTTCACATGGAATGTGCTCCAGTTTGTGACTACTTCCTCTTGTCCTGACATGGGGCACCACTAGAAAAAGCCTGGCTCTATTCTCTTTGCATCCGCCCTTCACCAATAAGATCCCTCACTGAGCTTTCTCTGTTCTTTAGTTTGACCAGTCTCAGCTCTCTCAATCTTTCTTAATAGGAGAATCACTCAGGTGCCTTCATCATCTTTGCAGACCCATGTTGGACTCTCTCCAGTAGCTCCACATCAGTCTTGTACTGAAAGGCCTAGAACCACATACAGTACTCCAGGTGCATCCTCACCAGGGCTGGCTAGAGGGGAAGGATAGAGACACAGAATATTGGGGTTGGAAGAGATCTTAAAGACCATCTAATCCTAACACCTCTGCTGTAGTCAGAGTTACCACCCACTAGATCAGGTTGCCCAGGGCACCATCCAACCTGGCCTTGAGTGCCTCTACAGCTTCTCTGGGCAACATGTTCCAGTGCTTCATCACCCTCTGAGTGAATAACTTCCTCCTAAAATCTAACCTAAATCTCCCTCTCTCTCTCTCTCTCTCTCTCTTTTTTTTTTTTTTTAACCCATTCTCCCTTCTCCTATCACTATCAGACCTTGTAAAAAGTAGGTCTCCATCTTGTTTACAAGCTCCCTTTAAATATGGAAATGGTACAGTGAGGTCTCTCTAGAGCCTTCTTTTCTTGAGGATGAACAAGCCCAGCTCTGTCAGCTCCCTCAGCTCCCTCAGCCTTTCTTCAAAGAACAGGTGCTCGAGTCCTCTGATCATCTTCACGGCCTCTTCTCAATCCACTCCAACAGCCCCACATCTTTTTTGTGCTGGGAACCCCAGACCTGAATGCAGTACTCCATGCGAAGCCTCACAAGGGCAGACCTCTCTTGACTTGCTGGCAATATTTTGCCTAATGCTGCCAAGAATACCATTAACCTTCTTAGTGTTAAGGACACTTTCCCTGCTCATGTTCATCTTGGTGTCCAACAGGACCCCCAGGGCATTTTCTACTAAGCTAATTTCCAGCCAGGTGACTCCCACCATGTACTGGTGTCTGCAGTTGTTCCTTATTAGGTGCAGGATTTGGCATTCCCTTTTGCTGAACTCCATGAGGTTCCCGTTAGTCAATTTCTCCAGCCTTTCAAGGTCCCTCTGCATAAACTTCTGGCTTATTGGCCTCTCCCTCCAGTTTTGTGTCTTCTACAATCTTGCTAATGGCACACTCTACCCCACTATCCAGAGTATTAATGAAGATGTAAAATGTGACTGGATCCAGTATTGACATAGCAGTATACCACTTGTTTCTGGCTTCTGACTGGACTTTGTACCACTTATCACAGAATCACAGAATTGTCGGGCTTGGAATGAACCTCTGGAGATCATCTGTGGAGTTGATGGTTTGTCGGGGTTCCAGGAAATCCAGAAGAATCATACCTTTCCTATCCTGAAAGACAGAGTACATCACCTTACCCACTGAGAGCTGCATGTTCAATTTTTTCTTCAGTTGGGAGTTCACGTCACCACTTCTTGAACTCCTGTTTTGACTCTGGCTCATAGTGGTGATGCCACGTCTCATCACTGGTAATGATGTGATCCAGGAAACTGTCACCTTCAACCTCGTGTTGGTTCAATAGGTCCTGACAAACTTGCATACAGGGATCTTTCTCTTCCTGCATGAGTAGTGGGACCCATCTGATGTAAACTTTGCAATATTCCAACGTTGCCACCATCATTTCCAATGCATTGAAGCCAATATTCAGCTCTGTACACAGTTCCCTGGTCATAATCCACTGATCTATGCAGATGAGCTGATCAAGATGTCCTTCATTTCACAGTGTGGCAGCTGTGCATGGCCCTCCAGAATGTGGCTTGTAGTACATGTTGCTGTTGCCACTGCGGAAACGCACCACCACCTCCTTACTGTGCTCACACCCACTGTTTGGTCTCCATCAATGTAAAGCAAGCATTGATGAATGTGAATGGGTGACACTTTTCCGCGTGGAGGAATTCAGTTCCACGCCTTTGCTTCATCTGTACTTTCATGTCAGAAGTTTCTTTGTCAGACCGCCCTTCTGCTGCCATCTGTCACACAGCAACAAAAAAGAATGGAATATTGGTGGGAAGGTTCAGCCTTTACTGCTATTCCACCAATATCCGCCTCTGATGTTGTGGGCCAACAGAAAAAAAAAAAAAAAAAGGAAGCGTTTCTTTTGGAGCAGCCCTCATAAAATTCCAACTTTTGTTCTGTATTTTAGTCTGCAACTTGTATTATATTTTGGAGAACTACATCTGACACATTTAAAGGATATCAAACTTTATTTTTCTTGACAGCAAGAGTAATTGCTACGATGTGCAATAAAACTGATGGAGAAGTTCAGATCTGTTTGCCTACCCTATTCAATAGCACAATCTTTCCTGCAGATCAATGTTTTGATGGATGAATACAAAAAGAAGACTTCTTATTCTCTAGGATACACACATATGGAGAGATCTTATCTCAGTTAAACTTCTGTAAATCTGCCCCAACTGCAGTAAAGTCAGACATTTACCTTGGAAATAGAATGCAGCCTCTTGTGTAAGAAAATAAATAGTTCAATGCTGCTTATAAAGTTGCCTTGATTCCAACTTTGCATAATTTTCAAGGAATTTATATTTTTGTTTTCAAGTTGAAAAACCTGTTAGTGAACTGTGCATTTCTTCTTAAAGTGTTGGATAACACATTCACCTTACATTTTAAGCACGTATTCCATAATGAAAAATCAAAGGTGGCTGTGTCCATAATATTTGTTCGTCTCCACTGATGATCTATCTGTATCATAGACACTTCTGGTCAGTCAAGCTTTATTTATTGCTGCGGAATGAGAAGTAGAAATCATGTACAAAGTCAGAAAAACACATCACAAAATGCAGTCAAAACATTTTATCAATTTCTGCCCATTTTCCACAGGTGTTTGCATTATCATTAAATGCATGGGAAATAACTGAGGGAAGACATCTTTGTTTCCACTTACATTGTTCTGGCTACAACTGCCAAGAAGACTGATTTCACAGAAAAAGAATAATAGTGTTTCCTCCTTGTTTCCTCCCTCTTCCCTTCCCCTTTTTGTTAGAACTGTTTTTGTTTGTTTTGCTTGTGTTTTGCCTCTAAATATATCATTTATTTCTGGTGGGCTGACACAATAATAGTTTTGAGATGTTGTCATTGGTTCTTAAATGATTATTCAAAAACTTGTACAGTTCTGTATTTCATCCTTCTTTCGATCTGAAAAGTATATATAATATACTCAAGGAAGTATACAATGCAAAATATCAAATATTAGCAGACTATTTCCCCTACTCTGTTAGAGGAACTGAGGGGAATTATCTAGCCACTCTTACTGCAGAAACAGTCTGCAAAGTGCCATATAAACAAAAGTTACCTTGCATGACATCAAGATTTTCTTACATGTAATGCAACATTACAAATCTAAGATAAAAGAGAAAATAAGATATTTAAGAGAGCTGATCCATTTTTCTACTTTCTTTCATTATTTTTAGCAGGACTATCACTGATGCAACCTATGAGGGTGACAGAACTCATATAAAAAAAATAGACACAAAAATTAATAAATCCACATATCCACTAAATTCTGTCCTGAGAAACATTTAAAAGAGCCCAGTTCAGCCTGACCTAGAATGTCTCCACGAAAGGGGAATCTACCACCTTCCTGGGCAACTTGTGTTTCTCCAGCCTTATCATAAAAAACTCCTTTCTTATATCAAACATATGTCTTCTCTGTTTTAGTTTGAAACCATTTGCTCTTGTCTGGTCACAACAGACCCTGCTAAAGAGTCTGCCCCCTTCTTATAGCCTCCTTTTAGATACTGAAAGGCAGCTTTCAGGTCACCTTGAAGCGTTCTCTTCTCCAGGCTGAACAGCTCCAGCTCTCTCAGCCTGTCCTCTTAGGGAAGTTGTTGCATCCCCTGGATCATTTTTGTGGCTCTCCTCTGGAAGTGCTCCAACAGGTCCATGTCTCTCCTATGCTGAGGACTCCGCATCTGGACGCACTACCCCAGGTGAGATCTCACCAGTGCAGACCAGGGGGTAAGGATCACCTCCCTGGACCTGCTGACCACGCTTCTTTTGATGCAGCCCAGGATACAGTTAGCAAACAGTTCCCTCATGGCTTCCACTAAAATAATCCTATGCAAGGCAAAGCTTTCTCTTCTCTTCTTCATTCAATAATAAACCCAAAAAGATTATTTACAGGTACTTCTTTTTTAACTACCACTTTTCTCACAGCTTCATTCCATGCCAGGAACTGCTGTCTTTGTTGAGCAGAGGTACAAGTAACAGCAGGAACCTATGAGAGGGGAAGGAATATATTCCTGTGCTTTCACAATGAAACTGATTTTAAAGAATGAAGAAGATATTGATGTCCTTAGCAAATAAACATAGAAAATTCGATAGGAACCGTTATCTGAGATTTAGTGTGTGACTTCTATGCCAAGTTAATAAAGAAAGAAGTCTTAATAAGAGTACTTTAATTAAACTTTATTCCATTTCGTGATAAGTGAGAACAGCCCAGCTGCCAAAACTGCCCAATCAGTTTCACAACTGAGCAGTCATAGTTTCAGGTCCACTGATGAACCCCACAAAACAAAGGAAAGGAAAGAGCTATGACTTATCCCATTTACTTTTTTTTTTTTTGCCTTGAAATTAACATCTTACGTTTCAATAGGAAAATTGATGGAATTTTGAATAATTTAATGAAAGATTATTTTCCTTTTTTCTCTTAATTATTCCAACAAATATGTTTCATCTGGATAAAATGATGGATGAACACAATACTTCAGTACCTGAAACTATGACTTTATAATGAATACTTACAAGATAATTTTAATACTTTAAGTAAATAATAAGGAAACAATGAAGCTTTTCTAAAAATGAATCTTTCTCAACTGATATAAGATGGTTCCAACAAGTCTAAATTGTTCCACAAAGCAGCATATTACCTTGAATTAAGGAGTGTAGACACTAGCAAAATAATACTTACTGTTTTATGAGGGATCTATTTTTCTCCACAATAATTAAATGTATAAATACCCCCTCCCTGGAAGTATTCAAAGCCAGGCTGGATGGGGCTTTGGGCAACCTGGTCTAGTGGGAGGTGTCCTTACCCATGGCAGGAGGGTTGGACCAAGATGATCTCTAAGGTCCCTTCCAACCTGAACCATTCTATGATTCTATGTTTCTATATTTTTTTTTCTATTTTGTGTTAATACATAAATTGTTTCATTTAACAGGTGATCCAAAAATCCACTCACTTGAAATCACAATAAGTCAGTCTATCTAAATTGTAGATAGAACCCTCCCTTTAATGAAAATCTGTGAAATTTTGCAAATGTCTTTTCTAATTAAAAAAATGTTGTTGTTTATGGTGACAAGAATTATGTTGAGTCTTAATCTATGCATATATATGTATTTTTTTGGAGTGCTTTGAACTGCCATGATTTCATCTCAAGAAAATTCTTCAACTCCATGTAAATTGCAACATCACAACTGCTAAAACTCATCCTTTAGTTACCTTGAATCTACATATATATACATATATAGTCCTATATTATTTGAAACAATATACTCTCATTGGACTTCATCACATCCATATTCATCATATCCTAGATTTCACTTACTGGCCAAAATCTTCATTTGAAGGAAATTTCTGGTGATTCAAATGTCCAATTACAGCTGAGGCATCCTTGTCTTCGGGGAGTACTGCATAGGAGACATAGAATAGTATGTCTGGCAAGTACATCTGGTGTGGAATACATCACATTATAATTTCTAGAATCGTACTATTTATTTTTATATTATCAAATAATAATGAACATCATTAATAGTAATATTATATTTATTATTATTTATATAATAATTATATTATCATTGTTGTAATTATATTGTTATTTATATTATTACATTATATTTATTATTACATATTGTCTCAATATGTTTTAGGCTCCAGAACATTGTTATCTCAGTATGGTTAGATTAATGCTGTTTTAGAACAACTAACATTAGATAAACTTAGCATTTTTGAAACGTTTGAGAGAATGCATTTTTTGGTACAGATATTCCTGAATTTCATATATAGAAATTATGCCTGGCTTCATTACAGTACAGTGTTTGAATCATCCTGATTTCATCTGCAGGATCATAGTGCACTGTATTCACAAAAAATGCCCTAATGAGGTAACCCATTCCAGTGGCCATCATTGAGCCCATGCTGTATGTCACAGGCTTGAAAATAGCTTAAGTACTTATACTTCAATGGGCTACCCCCAAGAGAATGAAGCAAGATCATAGTAATTCAACTGTTGCTAGGATATATAGTATCAGCACAGAAATGATTGCGGCAGATGTCATTTTCCTGATCTGGTGGCACTAACTGATAACAGCACCACTTTAACAGGCTCATGTTTTTTTCCTAGATAGTAATAAACAAAACCTCAAGTTGGATGTGTCCTCCCCAATACACCTCAAGGGAAGTGCTCTATCTGTACAAATAACCCAGTTTATCACCCCAATGTGGGTCACAATTGACTGATGAAGTAATGAGAAGTGGCACAGATATGTGGTTATATGTGGTTGAAAGAGTTAATTTCTTTAGCTAGTGCAGTTATTTCCAAGGCAAATATATGTCAGCAGCTTCAGAGAAATTCCAAAGACACTCTAAATTGCAGTGATTGTAGGGCATCCCAGAAAGGTCCTGACAAGCAGATCAAGTCAAGGTCAACTCTTATTTTTGTAAAATGAAAAGATTATAATATGTTGAACAGTTGTACTCACAAATGGAATGGATAATAACATTTCTGCTGCAGCAAAACGTAACAGGACAAACATAACATGGCGAACAGTGATAAAAGGCCTATTTGTCAAGGTTCTACACTCAGATTATGACAACACAAGTTACAGAACTTGCATGTATTGCTTCTTTCCCACTACTAGGCTTGAACTATTGCACCTGAAAAAGGAAAAGCTGATAATGAAAATTAGAAATTCCTCAATCCTCACTTTCAGTTTGTGGTTAGATCAAGTTAATATTAAGGGCAGAATTGATACATCTGAATCTTTATAGAAAATGCTACAGCTTAATAAGGTGAGATCCTTTTTTAGCTGAATTCCTGTTATCACGGGATGTGAAATGACAGTACCATTATTGTTATCATTGTTCTTTATCTTCTGAAGGACATTTAAGCTACAGCACTGCCAAGCTTCTCTGTCAAATTCTGAAACCATGGTTAAGTCACCCAGCTTCAGATCTTATTAAAAAAATGAGAGTTCTGCTACTCCTGTTGGTAAGTTTTTCTGAAGCTTTCTAGGAATATTACACTTTTTCTGGCTAGATTTTTCTCAAAACAGCAGTATTTCTCTATTAACAGTCCTTATGATATCTTCTTTCTTACTGCTGCTTTCTAAAATAAAAATAAATCACAAAGTTCTTTGCCCTATTGCACAACATATTTTTCCCCACACTCTGGACTATCTCCAATTCTTCACTTCTTTGATAACTAATCCAAGGCTAGTCACTTGATCCCAGTTTATTTCAAATAACTTTTAATTAATCATTCCTTCTGCCTTGTTTCCCAGTCTATCCTTGATCCTCTGCCCAGATACAGTCTATGAATTACCCTGCTCCTTCAGCTCTTCAGCCACTTCATTCTCTTCCACTTCCGTTCACATTCATTCATGGCTGCACATCACAGTTTACTTAAAGTTATGATTTACTGTTTCCTGTCGTGAAATCTCTAACTTCCATCATAAAAATGCAGTGGTGTTCAAAGAAAACAAAAGTGTATTAAAAAGTTGTCAATCACAGTTTTCAGCTTTGCAAAGAAAATAGGTTTTCCTCTCAAGAGTAGTCTTGAAAAATGATCTTTTTAAGCACCAGCTTTTTCAGGCTTCTGGAATAAATGTGCTTGTTTGATACTTGAAACATAGGCACAAATAATCTCTTCTTATATATACCATACAACTCTAGCTTCAAATCTATTTAAGAGCATCTAGTCAGAAAAATAAGGTATTTCAAAATAGTCATTAGAATAAGAGCAATGGCTTTGCTTTAACTTCATAATCTTTCCATTTCTTGCAAATACTTGTAGAAAAGTTATTTGGTCTTCAAAACTATTCCAGGAAAAGGCTAACATCATGAAACTCTTGCTCAGATGTGTTAGTGCAGATGCTTGAAACTAATTTCTGCAAAATTATCATAAAATCACTTTGATCTCTCCACTATAGTTGATACAAATTTGAGTTCTCCACTGCCAAAAGAAAAACAATGCCCTCTGATTTGTGATCTAAAATAAGCAAGTCATCTGTGAACTTAAAATGTGTAGCAGTTACTGTGCTTTCACGAATACAGTAAAAAAATGAGTAATGATATAGTACTCAGGAATTCAGATTACACAAGGGAGATAGTATGTACAGCAAATGATATATGCTAGTATGTATAGCAAAAATACCTTTCCACTCCATGATTCTTGGTCCCTCTTGAGCCTTCTCTCTGCCCTAAGTAATCCACTCTGTCTGACCTCAATTGTTGTCAATAACCAGTTTTGAATGAGGCTATTTAAAAATTCACACCCTGGTACTTTTAAAACTGAGTTATACTTGCAAAAATTCAGAAATAGATATTTATGAATATTTATAGCACTTGTAGAAGACAAGGTAAATCAACAGAACATTCACCCTTGGAAGATAAATCTTTATGAGAATCATATGGATCGACCTCTGTTCTGTCTTTTGCCAGTACTTGGCCTGGAAAGTTAAAATCTTTTTTTTAGTTGTAATGTTGAAATAATATATTTTATGTGAAGAACTCAAATCCTGAAGCTCCCATGCTGACATTCAAAGAAAATGGTTTTGATCTTGTTCACTAGGAGTAACGAAAATTAGACCTGATAATACCTTTAGTGACTTATGAATCTTGAGGTATGGGTTTTGCTTTGCTTTTATGGGAGCATCTTGACTCCTATAGAGAATATACTGTGGAGTCAGTCAATGGGCAGATGTTTGAAAATGTTGAGGTGAAGTCCTTTCTCCTCTTGATCTTCCTACTCTCCTTCAGATAATTCTGGGGGTTGTATTGCATTATAGCCTGTTCTCGGATGCTCTTCAATAAAGAGGAAAGTATTTAGAAGCAAATTAACCCAGCTCCACTACTAAGCTCTTAATTTGCATTTTTTGAATGATTTTTGTATTGTCTAGAAACAATGACACAAATTTTATTTTGCACCTTCATATTTTTTATCAAAACATAGTGCATTTTACACCTCAAAAGAAGTGCAAAGTAAACTTGGTGTTTTTAGTAAAAACATGATGAGAAAATTTTCATCAGAGATAATTCCAAGAATGTGAGCCTTGAATTAACTGGAAGCTGTAAATGATTGAGATAGGCCAATACCCAATTCTAATCTTGATGTTCTTTGGTGAATTAGGATTGTTTTAATACAGACCATGTTAATAGACTCACAAATAGGACTGAGTTTATAAGAAAAATAGAACAAAACAAAGTGAAAAAACATTCCATTAAAGCCTGACTTTTCCCACTAAACTATATTTTGTGTAAAATCTATTTCTTTTAGTGTTTCAGAGACCACCACAGATGCAGCATTTTCCCTTGGGAAAGAGCTAAACTATGTTATCATGATCTCTTTACCTATATAGGTATCCAAAGACAGGACAACTTCTTCAAAATCTTGTGAGGACTTCTCACATTTATGACTGAAATATCGTTCTTAAAAATTAAACAAAGCTGTTATTTTGGCATGAGGAAGTAGACTGAAAGCTTGTTTACAGTAGATTTTACTATGCTATGGTGCACACAGTAGCTCACAACTGTGCTGTCCTTTGCCAAATGATCCTCATCACAAACATATATAGCTAAGCTACTTGGAAGCAAATTTATGTTTTTCTCTCTTTACTTTCACTTTTTAGTTTTCAATCTTAAAATATTAGCACATTTCTTTTTTTCCCCCTTATTTATTATTCTGACTACCAAAATATAGAAATTTTTGTTTCGAAAGTCCTTCTTGGTGTGAATGCTGATATGAATATGCTACAAATAGAACAACATCATACTTTGCATACATTACATTCATATAGAACATGACATTCACACTGTACAACTTCCTGAAGGGATGTTGTGGTGATGAGGGTGTCGGCCTCTTCTCCTGGGTAACTAAAGACAGGACAAGAGGGAATGGCCATAAGTTGTGCCAAGGGACATTCAGATTAGATATAAGGAAAAACTTTTTCTCTGAAAACATGGTCAGGCACTGGAATGGCCTGCCTAGGGAGGTGGTGGAGTCACCATCCCTGGTGTTGTTCAAGAATTGTCTGGATGAGGTCCTATGAGATATGATTTAGTAGCTTAGTGGGTAGTGATGGTGATAGGGGGATGGCTGGACTAGACAATCTTGTAGGTCCTTTCCAACCTTGTGTTTTTATGATTCTATGATTCTATGAAAAACCGCAGGGAGAGAGATGGAGCCACAGGGCCCCCTGAGTGGGAAGGGCCAGGAGGGATGGCGGAACCCTTCACACACAAAGGCAGCCCCAGGGAGCGTGAGTGACCAGGGTGGGCAGTAAGACAGAATCAACTCTGTCCCAGCTGAAACCACTGGATGTACAATCAACATATGCAGTAACAACTTAGAATACAATGCTCTTGAGGTGGACTACAAGTCTTGCCATACTAATAATTATTTTGTATGTGTATATATATATGTGTGTGCATGTATACACACCTCTTTTATATATGCATATATATATATGCAGGAAAAAAAATTCTGCTTTTTCTTTTTTTCCCTCCCAAAGCAAATTGTCATTCTTCAAGAAGAAATGATTTTGTGGGTGACTAATAGAACAGAACAAGGTTTTCTGTACAATGGCTTCTGAACTGTTAGCTGGTAGGTAGTAACAACAAATACATTAGAGATTCACTTGCAAACAGAGCAGCACATTCCTTTTACGATCATTACACTACAGAAGAAGTCTGATTATGTATGCAAGTAATTAGAAAAACTAAAATGCTTTTGACAGACATTAGCAAATAACTACTGTGTTAAGCTCTCACATGATTTCACTTTCCACTGTATTAGAAGAAAGCTGCTGACTCACTTCTACAAGTCTTCTCAGATTTCCTATAACAATCCACTCTCAAGAGTAACATTAATTTTGTTTCAAGTTTTAACAGCTAAAATATACTTTCAGGCAAAAGAATAAACTTACCTCTTTTTAGTGTGCAAAACCTGAAGTATAAATATTGCTAGTCCACTTCAAATGAACGGAGCGGTGTTAGGCAGTAATTAATGTTAATTTCCACTATAAGGATTTATCCCAGACTCTGCTTGTTAGCTGCACCCAGTACCTAGCTATGGCCAAAATGGAATCATTACTATGAAGCATGGTTTTACACTGTGGAGATTATTTAAAATCCAGTGCAGACCATATTGTACATCAGCATAGCGATGTTGTTGTTCTAGGCCCCTCAGAAATTATGGTGATTCAACTCCAGAACAGAGAATCTCCAGAAATGAGTGAAATGACCTTCGACATTCTTCCTGTCATCACTCACAGTTCAAAGCAGATCATGGGTTAAGGTAGTACAGCTATCACTGAAATGAAAGAAATTAGCTTAACATACCCTAAATTTTACCAGTATTTACCATCAGTTTTTGATTCCAAATGTTATGCTGTGATAGGACAGTGACGCCATTTTACTTAGAACTCCTTATTAACAGGTTCTGGTGCTGACTAGAAAGGATTCTCCTGTATAGTGAATTGTACTTTGCATACTTATTTTTTTCTTTCTGAAGGTCCTTTCCATTCATGCAAGAGTCAGTTATTTGTGTGCTGAACAGTCTTAAGATGCATGATGTCAGCAAAGCCACTGGGTTATTTCATTACTGAGTGATGCGGGATGCTGCTACACGATGGGCAGCCTGTCAGAAAGCTTCAGTGATGTTCCAGTGTTGAAGTGTTTTTCCTGTCCTGCCTCTAGATTGTGGATTTTTCATGAGGTGTGAGTGGCACATGACTAGATCCCATTGCCTTAGACCCCTTCCATTTTTGACTGTGCCTTTTTCTTGAAGAACTTAATAAAATGGGGGAATGAGCAGGTAGAATGGAAAGCTTTAATCTTGGGGATTTTGCTTGTGAAAGAGAGCAGCTGTTTATTCTGTGCTAAGGAGAAGTTAGTTAGGCAAGAGAAAACAATATTCAGCAAATATAAGAATCTGCATTTCTGAGGTCCTTAAAGACGGTCTTATTTGGAAAAAAATGACCATGGCTGTTATACAGTACATATCTTTAATGCCTTAACTGTCTTGTTTTTGAAGTCCTGATGAAGGACTCTCTGTGTAGCTACAGTCTCACAAATATTTTCCAACATAGCTAATTATCGTAAGAATTTGGAAAATCTGTAGTCAACTGTCTGTATGCTAAGCACTCTCTTCTATGCCATGTACAATAACATGCTATCAACATAAAATGTATTATAGCTAAGCATTCATGAAAAGTATGATATAAGCAGCTATTATCTCCCTTTGTACAAGTAAGAAAACTGAAGTGTAGTCTTTGGGAATTGAACTGTAAAGGCATAAACAAAGATTTAGTCTTGAAAGCAATTTTGAAGTAGGTTGGCATTTCCAAAACAGTATCACGTATTCATGATATTTTAGATTTTTAGATATCTAATAAAAATTAATCATTTGGGAGCTACTGCTCCTTCCCCTTCTTTTTTCAACTAACATTTCCTTGAGAATAAACCATAAAGTATAGGGACAAATAGTTCTTGTGGAATATTCCTTCTGAACTAGTTGACAGATCCAAGCGTAATATACTTGATTTAATCCTCAGGGTTTTCCAGACCACATTTTAGCTACTTCTATTTCAATTTGCTCTGACTGTCACAGATTTTCTGAACTTTCAGTCTCAGACAGTGAATCGGCATTCTGAAGATTAGTCTGCCTACAAGCATTTCATGTACCTAATCTTGATTCAGAATTACTTATTTAGGCCTGCTGCATTAGCTACAGCTTGACAAGGAGCCATGGTAGAAGCTCAGCTTTTGACATACTCTAGATTCTTCTGTACAGCATAGCAACAGTGAAAAAAAGTGAAGAAAATAGCAAGGGCAATACATTTGTTTTAAAAATAATAAGGAACAAAGTGCATTAACTTGTGCTACTGCTAATAATATCTTGCAGGTTTGCCACAGTCTTTCTGGTAAAGCAAATATCTACAACTGTTCTTTATGTAACGCTTCTGGAAAATTCCGTGAAAATAAGTAATAATACATTGCTTTCAGCAAATAACCACTCAGAGTTACAGGAATTCCCCAAACCAAATAACCTAGGGTATTTTCATAAGATAATGCAGACCATGAGAAAGCATATTCAGTTAGTGCAAGTAATACACTTATGCATTGATAGGGGCTAGGTGTCTCTGGATAAGTGCACTAGAAAATGACAAATCAGAGGTTGGTGAAATATCAAGCGATTTGCAGGCAGGAAATAAAACTGCTCAGAAAGACACACTCCTGCACTTGAACAGTTTCCAGGAGACATTTGAAATAACAGTGGCAGCAAAGATCAAAGCAATGTGTACTTTGGTTTGGACATTAATATTTTGTTTGTTTTGGTAGTCACTGAACTTGAGTCTAATTGCTCTCAAGTCGATATCTATGCATCAGGTGTGATAATGTTAGACTGTGCTACACAGAAAGGCATCATATACTGCATGCATTTCTCTGGATTCCAAAGCACAGCTTCAAGTGGTCTTTACAGAAGATTGCTTTAGATGTATGTGAGACGAAACAAGATATTTGCCAATCAGGAAAAGATTTCAGAGACTTTAGGAAGGAGCTTTAGTGGAGCTTTCTGACTATTTAGCTCTCTGCCTTCAATCTCTCCAGTGTGAGGACTGAATTCTTGTGAAGACTTCCCTCAGCTGTGCAAGGATGGACAGGAGTCTACTTTGTCAAAGAGTTGTCAATGGCATCGCTTTTCTTTTCAAACTACTGATGGAGCAATTTGTGATGAATGTAATACAAAAGAATGAATTATAACTGAAGGTAGGATGGAATTAAATTTCATAACTTGTTAAGGGAAAGGAAAAACTTACTGACTGGCTTTCTCCAGATTTTATAAGTGAAACAAAAGGGGAAAACATTCAATGAGTACTCTGCACCTTCACATAGAGAATGTTTTTCCAGCTAAGACAACATTGATTTTTACTCTTGTCAGATTAGAGATGTGGAGGCATCACCTCTAGCAATAACGCATTATTTTATACAGATGGCAACTGAGTGATGAGGGAGGAAAAAGGAGTTTAAATTTTTTTTTTTTTGAAAGATGGGATTAGGAAGGCTGAACACTCCCTTCTCGTCCTAGCTATGGGAATATGCAGGATGATTTATTATCCAGATCTCTGGACACTTGAGAGGAACAAAGGAGAAATTGACAAAGAGACTGAAGAGACATCCACAGAGCCACGTATACCAGGTATGGGATTCCATAAAAATGTGAGTTCAATCAACAACTGTTTACTTCAGAGAGAGTTTTCTTTTTAAGTAAGAACCTGAAGAATTAAATGTGAAAGATGGGGGGAAGGATGTTGAAGGAAAAAAAAAAAACTTGAAAACCAAAATAAACAATAAACCACAACACAACAAAACAAAACAAAAACCTCACTTTTAAAAATGAGTATCTTTTCTCAGAAACATTTTCCCTTCCTTCTTTCCATTCCCTCTTTCTTCCTTCTGTTCTTCCTTCCTTCTGAGACGAGACTTGTCCCCTAGTACCATGATAACAATCCTGAAACTTCATTTACAGTCTGTAAATTGTTTTTATAGTTATTCCTACATTCAATGCAATTTGCTTGTTCTACAGATAATGGCAGTAATAATGTATTCTTAATCACAAATAAACTATTGTTTTATCTATAAAACTTATACTTCTGTAATATGAAGGTGGCCTAGAAGAAGTAGTCAGTTTTTTTTTTTTTGTAGAGCAGACACCAACAGAAGAATCTGCTCTCTGAGAAGCCTGTGTCTAAGATATTGGGATGTTCCCCAATAACTCCCTGTTCCCAAGCAACAGTCAGGACTACCCTGCCTGTCCAACCTTCATTCCAGAGGTTTTCCAGCGGTTATAATGCATATCACCTGTATCATTTTGGCCTACAAACACTGACTGCTGATAGACAACTCACCTCTTCAGTAGAATGCATCCCATGTAAAATTGTAAAGACCTGATTTCCAAATGTATTTAGAGTACCACTTTACCGTACAGGGAGTTAAAATCATAGGATAATACTGCAGAAGTTACGCATCAGTCAAGATAAATTATGGCCTGTAATGCCTTCAGTCATTGTCTATCCGTGAAGAATAGTCACCCAGAATCACAATGGATACAGTTTTGACAGTCTGTATAGGCCATAATGCAGGACAGGGAGCTTGAACTTCTGAAGCAGCAGTTTCAGATTTGGCTTGCTCTATACTGAATCCTTTGTGTTTCTGAAGATTAGACTCTGATCTTTTCACTGTGGTATAGATAGGAATTGAAAAGGACAGAGCTGAATCACAGAATCACAGAATCACAGAATCGCAGGGGTTGGAAGGGACCTCAAGAGATCATCGAGTCCAACCCCCCTGCCAGAGCAGGTTCCCTACAGCAGGTTGCACAGGTAGGCATCCAGGCGGGTCTTGAATATCTCCAGGGAAGGAGACTCCACAACACTCCTGGGCAGCCTGTTCCAGTGCTCAGTCACCCGCACCGTGAAGAAGTTCTTCCGCATGTTGGTGCGGAACTTCCTGTGCTCCAGCTTAAGGCCATTGCCCCTTGTCCTGTCCCCACTGACTACCGAAAATAGGTTCCCCACCCCCATTTGCCTCCCGCAACTAAGATACTTATAAACATGGATCAGGTCCCCTCTCAGCCTTCGTTTCTCAAGGCTGAACAGACCCAGACTACTGAGCCTCTCCTCATAGGGGAGATGCTCCAGGCCCTTTATCATCTTTGTGGCCCTCCGCTGGACTCTTTCCAGGAGGTCCCTGTCTTTCTTATACATGGGAGCCCAGAACTGGATACAGTACTCCAGCTGAGGCCTGACCAGGGCAGAGTAGAGGGGGAGGATCACCTCCCTCGACCTGCTGGCAATAATCTTTTTAATGCACCCTAGGATCCCATTGGCCTTCTTAGCCACCAGGGCACACTGCTGGCTCATGGCCAACCTGTTGTCTACCAGGACCCCCAGGTCCCTCTCTGTAGAGCTCCTCTCCAGCAGGTCATCCCTCAAAAAGGAAAGGCTGAAAGGTTCCTGCTTTCTAGAGTTAGTGTTTGGGGCTCTTTATGTTTTAGATCATAAGCTTTTAGGATTTAATCACTTGCAAAATGAGGGATCTTGTTTTAAAAGACAAAGATTTTGTGCTAACTGTGGGAACTGCCAACGTGATTCACTGGCAATGTGAAGAATCCTGACTCAGACTCACACCTGTGCATATGACCATGAGCATGCCATGCATCCTTTCCAAACAAGATATTCTCTCATGTTTTCATCATCAAATAGTTTGTTACTTTGTTTCCTTCACACAAAGGAAAAGGATATGAAATGACTTATGACACACAGAAGAAATTGTGCCTGTAATTTTTATTGGAGGGGCCCTACAGGCCCACATATGGATTCATGACTACCTTAAGTCTGATAGTAAACGAAGAGGAAAAACTGAATAGTCCAGGTGATGTACTTTGCAAAAAGAAATATTTTTTTTTCTCTTGAGGGTGAATGTAAATTGTTTTCCTCAAGCAAGCCTGTCAGTTTTGGTAAATTGCTAGCAAAAGATAAAGAGATGCTACAAGTAAGCAGAAAGATAGAGGAGTAAGACAAGGACTCAGAGAATATTTGTAAGAACAGCAGGATTGAACAGAATCACACTTAACAGCGTTTACCAGCTCTAATATTATAGTTGTAGACTGTGATCAGGTTTGCAATCTCTGCAGTCCATAAGATGGGAAAACTGCATTTCATAGAATCATAGAATCATAGAATCATAGAATGGTTCAGGTTGGAAGGGACCTCAGAGATCATCTTGTTCCAACCCCCCTGCCATGGGCAAGGACACCTCCCACTAGACCAGGTTGCCCAAAGCCCCATCCAGCCTGGCTTTGAATACTTCCAGGGAGGGGGCATCAACGACTTCCCTGGGCAACCTGTTCCAGTGTCTCACCACCCTCACAGTGAAGAATTTCTTCCTTATATCCAGTCTAAATCTACCCTCTTCCAGTTTGTAACCATTACCCCTTGTCCTGTCANCGGCTCATGTTGAGTTTCTCGTCAACACACACCCCCAAGTCCCTCTCCTCAGGGCTACTCTCAAGCCATTCTCTGCCCAGCCTGTATGTGTACTTGGGATTGCTTGTACTTGGGATTCCCTTCATAGGGAAGAAAAGTTCTGATTGAAAGGAGTGGACATAATGCTTGCATAATGATGGATACAGTAAATATGTTATAGAAGTCCAATTCAATTACAATTAGCAGGCTCTCAGAGGAAAAGAACTTCATTTGCTTTTACTGCTGAGTTAATTATTACTTTTGTGACAAGTGTTTTGGCTAGAATGGGTTTGAATTGATCATTTTGATTTTTAATGACTGTTGATTTTAGTCTGCTGCTCTGTTAAGTAGATTTGATTCTAAGCAGAAGTAATACAAAAGAAAGGAGGAACAGAAAATCAGCAGTGATATTATGAAGCTTCAACTCCAACAACAACTCCAAGAGGAATCACCAAAAACAAATGACCACATGTGTTATAATTTATATTTCTGTACTAAAACTAGAGCTCATTTGTCAAAATTTAGCAACTATCAAAGATATTCAGGAGGAAGAGAGGGGATAGCTTTTCTGGTCTCTTGAGCAGGACACATCTGACACTGTGCAGGCTGTATTCGACAACATTTCAAGCTATGTACCATGCCAGTTAAAGAAGGAAAGGTAAGGGGTGGGAGAAGAATATGCCACCACTTCGTACTTTCCAGAGAAACCTAACAGGTTTCAGCAGAATTTCTGATATATCCCCACTTTTTGCAGCCTCTTTACCTGAGGCAGGAAGGGAAGGAAGAGGTTTCCTGTGTCTAAAGTCCTCATGCTGTCTAGAGTCCATTACTGTCTAGAGAGTGATCTGGCTTTATTCTGTCGTTTTCCTATCTTACCAGAGTTCCAGCATAACAAAGCCATGCCACTGGCTGCTGGGAACTTTACAAAGCCAGTAAAGAGAAGAAGGCTGCTAGAGAAAAAAAAGAAAGAGTATCTGATCTCACAGATAGTTCTGCTTTTTAGTTTTCAGTGAAAAAATGGTAGGGAGGAATACCAAGGGCACGGTACTCAGCTGCAGCAAAGTTGGCTGGGCTCTTTCTGTTTGTTTTGTTTTGTTGCCAATATTTATCCATTTATTCTGTCATCCAGGCTAGTGACCTGAACAAACTTTCAGAAGACTGAATCTTTTAAGAACATTGTGAAAGATTGTTACTAGGATATCTGTAATTCTGATAGACAATTTAGTCCTTTCTTATTTTCTTTCTGAAACGTATTAGCAGAATAAGAGAAAGATAAGGCCTACCAATCAGTAAATTAATAAAAACCTGAAATTTCTATTTTGTGAGCAATTGTGACATTTTGTCAGGCAGTAAACTTATATATTTTTTTCTCCATCATGGAAAATCCCAAGTATTTATAACATGATGGCTACTTAGCCAACTATAGAGTTTTTTTCTGTGCAACAGAAAAATGTTTTATGTCCTTGATTTTCATAGGCTTAATGTCCACTTTTCCCTCCTGTGTTGTTCTCCTTCTTATTTCTGTATTGATTTCATTGTTTAAAGATTTTTTCATGAATTTCAAATTTCATAAGATCTCTTGGGACCAGTAAACTAGAAACTCTTACGATAAGGAAGAGATGGCATCAACTTGTAATATTTAATCCTTTGATATAAAATGAGATAGCTCCACTGGAATGCAGGAATTACCTCTTATCCCTCCCTCCCACTTTTTCATAAAAATAGTAATTGAACAGAAATATTTGTGAGATTAGGTATTCTGTTCATCTCCTGTGGCTCAAACTCTTAGGGGTATCTAAGGGACGTACACTATCAAATGCACAGATAACACTGGGAAAAAAGAAAATACGAAAATATTCTTGAGCACTTCTTTAGTCTTCAAGTTATCTTACATATTGACTTGGGCTACAGTTAAACAGATTATTACCCTTTTTGATTTAGTATGTTAGATAGACTTTGGTTAAGTATGCCAGTTGTTTGGAACATGGGAACAACTTTACAGGTTGGTTATCAATCACTGCCTGAAGTATCAAACCCCACGGTGGTGTTTGAAAAATTACTCCTTCCTTCCTGCCTTCCTTCCTTCCTCCCTCCCTTCCTCCCTTCCTCTCTTTATTCTCCCTTCTTCTTCCTCTTTTTTCTTTTAAATTAGCAGTATATTTTAATTGAGTGACAAATATGTTAATTGATAGATTTTGTACCCATAATCAACACTACTTACAGTATGGATGATGTGTCCTGTAGTTCCATACATATTTTTCAGTTTTATTTAAACTTTATTTTATTTATTTATTTCTCTTTTGACAATCCAATTCATGATAAAAGTTTTGTGAGCCCTTATTAGGGGAAGAACAGAAATAAAGACAGTCAGGTCATGATTGTGATCAGTGAAGCTGGTATCTTCTGCTGTATTTTGTCTATTGTACTGCAGCAATTATATTTTTAAACTGTTTGCAAAGAACCTTAGGGCAGTGTACATGACATACTTAAACATTTAGAAAAAAGATGGGGAAAATTAAACAGTTAAATGAAAAGGTCCCAAAGACTACCGCAAAGCACTGAAGAAAAGGGATACGACTCCTTCATTAACATCTCTGTTTCTTAATTGACTGCTGGCTTCCAGATGTATAACACTCAGTTTTCTCTGAGTAGAAAAAAGATGTGCATTATATTGTCCAGATCTACTCAGCAGGTCACAGATGGCACTTCGACATTTGGCACCCCAGGTCTTTTCTCTATTCACACTATACAATGTCTTTTAATGTGTCTCCCTGATATTAATGTGTCATTTTAGCATTTGTTTTTAAAAAAGGAAAAAAGAAGCACCTCAGATATCTAAACCACAAGTTTTTTTTTCAGTAATAACTAGAGACATACTGACTGCGTTTGTACACCAAACAATATATTCATAACTTGAACTTTGAAAATTAAACCAAATCAAAAGATTTTCCATACCTATGTGGATGTCCAGTGCTACACAACTGTTTATCATCTCAGGTACCAGTTCTGCCAAACAGCTGTTCCTTCTTCAACACTGCCCCTCTATATCTAGCAAGATAAAAAAAAAAAAGATATTTGTCTGACAAACTTTGTGATCTTTTATGATGGAGTTACAGCACCAGTGGATAAAGGAAGAGCAACTTATGTCATCTATCTATTTGTGTGGACTTCTGCAAAGCATTTGACCCTGTTCCATATGACATCCTGGTCAATAAATTGGATAAATATAGGTTTCATGGATGAACTACTGTTGTGGTTTGACCCGGCAGATAGCTAAGTCCCACACAATTGTTCGCTTACCCTCTCTCCCTCTCAAGTGGAATGGGGGAGAGTATTAAGGAAGAAAATATGGTAGAACTCGTGGGTTGAGATAAAAGGTATTTACTAAGACAGCAGAGAAAATAAAAGAAATAACAGTACATATATATATGTAATAAAAAATAGATGATACACAAATCATGGGACCAACGACCGATACCCAGCCAGCCAGCAGCCCTTCCCTCCAAGAGACTCCCCTTCCGTCAAAAATCACATGATGTTATGTGGTATGGAATAACTCTTTGGTCAGTTTG
>WBMW01006098.1:23484-47189 GCA_013396635.1 Penelope pileata
CCCCCCCCCAGGATTAAAGAAGCAGTATGTAATCTCTTCAGTACTTCTTCATGCGACATTACTTACGTATTTCCTACGGAGGTATTGAGAGAGGCTGATGAAAAAATGACAATCTAAGACACTAAAATAAAAAGAAAAAGGGTCATAAATTAAAATATTGATTTTCAGTTCCAAAAAACATCATCACATCAGCATTATTTACAGAAAGCACACTTGATTCTTCATTGTTTGACATCTTTGTGCTATCATTCACAACTATTCAAGCTGTAAGTAGAAATACATCAGATGAGATTATGGTAGTCCTCTTGCTTGTAAAATATAAATTGCTTTATAAAGTGTAAAACCACAGAAAATGGGATGTAGCAATGCTCTCCTGTGGAAGAAAATTAAAATATATAACTCTAAATTAGGAAACAATTCATGGCAAGAATGTAAAAGTTTGAAAATCATACTGCTGTGAGAAGACATTATTTGAGCATTAACAAGGATAACACAGTATCTGCTTACGATGACACTGAAATAAAAATATACTCAGTGAAACAAGATGAGAAGGACATGCCAGATCAGAAGACAGTGCACAGAGTAGTACTGTGCTTTACAGACTAAGGAGAATGCATAAAATTGTCTCACTGTAGCTCTGTTTATCCTGCTTTTGTGTTTCTAATCCACAATGCTGACTGAACGCTGAACTTTTGACTTGGAATGATAATTTAAGAAGGTAGGACTTGGCAGCACTGTGTGGGTAGTTTCTCTCAGGAGTCTTTCCCACGGAGGAAGGTGAAGAGCACTCAGCTGCAAGAAGACATTCATATATATGCAAGAGAGCTAAGTGATACCTAAATGGCAAGGCTGATAGTCACACAAACTCAAGATTTGTTTTATATTTAGAATCATATTTTTATGAAGTTTCCAAATCAGTGCTTGTTGGTTCCTGTCCACTCTCTTGCTTGTTAATGCTGATAACGGCCTTCCTCAGAAAGCCTGAGAAGTCCCTGCATGCTGATTGCGTTACAACTAAAGTGAGGTAACTGCTGGAGTCCTACCTCTTCTGCTCAGTAAGGTGGTATCAGTAGCACCAGTCAGTGTTTGTGAGGTCTTCAAAATGGACTATATAGTGATTTCACAGAATCATAGAACAGCTTGGGTTGGAAGAGACTTTAAAGATCATTCAAAGATCATTCCATACCTCCTGCCATGAACAGTGTTGACAACCACTAGATCAGGCTGCCCAGTGCCCCATCCAACCCAGTCTTGAGCACCTCCACAGATGGGACATCCATAACTTCTCTGGGTAACCTGTTCCAGTGCCTCACCACCATCTGAGTAAAAAACTTCCTCCTAATACCTAATCTGTATCTCCCCTCTTTTAGTTTAAGATCATTCCTTTTTGTCCTATCCCTATCAGGCTGTGTAAAAAAGTCACTCTCCATCATTTTTATAAGCCCAAAGTACACAAATGCAATGATGTCTCCTTGGAACCTTCTTTTGGCTGAAGTCAGCCTTTCTTTATAACTCCCTCAGCCTTTCTTTGCAGAAGAGGTGCTCCAGCTTTGATAATCTTTGACAATCTTTGATAATCTTCATGGCCCTCCTCTGGATCCACTCCAACAGCTCCATGTCTTTCTTGCATTGCAGACCCCAGGCTTGGAAACAGTACTCCAGATGAGGATTGACAAGGGCAGAGTAGAGAGGGACAATCAACTCCCTCACCCTGCTGGCCCACCGCTCTTTGGATGCAGCCCAGGATGCAGATGGCCTTCTGGGCTGCAAGTGCGCACTGCGCGCTCACATACAGCTTTTCATCTACCAGAACTCCCCAAGTCTTTCTCTGCAGGGCGTTCTCAATTAATTCTTCTTTCAGTCTGAGATTGCCCTGACCGGAGTGCAACACCTTGCACATGGCCCTGTTGAACCTCATTAGGTTTGCATGGGCCCACTTTTCAAGCCCGTCCAGGTACCTCTGGATGGTATCCCTTCCTTCTGTTGCATCATCTGCACCACTCAGCTTGGTGTATCTGCAAACTTGCTCAATCCCACTGTCTGGGTTGTTGATAAAGATGTCAAAGAGCACCTGTCCTGAGATAAACGCCTGGGGAACACCACATGTCATGACCTGGACACAGAGCTGTTGACCACAACCTTCTGGCTGCAACCATCCAACCAATTCTTTATCCTCTGACTAGTCCAACCTTCAAAACCTTATCTTTTCAATTTGTAGATAAGGATGTCATGTGGGATATCTGTCTAGCTAACCAGTTTCTTGGAATGGAGGGAGGATATGTGCTATAACCTTTTCTTTTCTTCTTAATCTCTTTGCTTTTTATGATGTAGTAACAGGTGGGTAGCATTTCAAGACTTAAAAACAACATACAAAGATGCCATGACACATTTTATGAATGGGGAATTCAACTGAAGAAGACAGCATTCACTTCTGAGGACATGTTCTTATTTTCTGGCAAGTTTCAGCCTCTTGTGAAATCACATACGATCACTACAGCATGTACATGAGTACAAAATACATTTGGAAGGAAGCTCTTAAAAGCAATAGACCATGTTCCAGTGGGACTAAACTGCTGACCTCTTTTTCAAGATGATCAGATTCTTTCTGATCTACAGGGAACTGTCAGAGCTTACCTCCAAACTGGGTGACTTCTTTTAAAAATGCTTTTTGGGTCTTCCTTTTTTGAGGAGTGCTTAAAGAGATAATCAGCAGCATTTCAGAAACATTTCATAAAACAAAAGAGATAGCAATGATTTTTAATGAATACAGATAGATATTTACCTACCTCCCTATGCTTGAGGAAATAGGGATAGTATTCTAGCAGCACAAAAACATGTATTGGGATCCCAGGATATCAAACTGAAAAAAAAAACCTGTAAATTACAGCTGAAATCGAAAAGATAAACAAATAGTTTAAGAAAGTGTGTGGTTTCTATCATATGTCTTGCTGCACTACATCTGCATCTGCACCATTTGGTAAGACAGTAACCCAGTAAGAATATCTCAGTACTAATGATTTAGCTAAAGGAGATGTACAGAAAATGAGGAAAAAGGGGTTACTATGATTTTTTCCTTCCTGTATTTTAAGGGAGCTTATAAACAAAAGGGAGACTGACTTTTTACACAGGCAGATAGTGGTAGGACAAGAGGGAATGGTATAAAATGAAGATAGGGAAAATTTAGGTTACATGTTAGGCGAAAATTACTCAGAGGATGGTGAGGCACTGGCGCAGCTGCCCAGAGAAGCTGTGGGTGCCCCGTGCCTGGAGGTGCTCAAGATCAGGTTGCATGGGGCCCCGGACAGCCTGATCTGATGGGGAGCAGTCCTGCCCACAGCAGGGGTTGGAACTGGATGGGCTTAAAGGTCCCTTCCAACATAAACCATTCTATGATTATATGATTCTATGGTTCTATGATCTTAATATTATTGAGATGGTAAATGGAGACAAAGAAAGATTTTTTGATTTTCTCAGACCTACAAAAATACACCAAAGTGTAGACTATAAAATACCTGTAATATTCCCTCACATGTTTTTCCATTTCAATTTTAATATATTTCTATACAGCATAAAAGAAAAAAAATCACTCTGTATATGAAACAAAATGAAGAAGAAAGTTGAGAATGAGAACATAATCAGCTCAAACTTTTATTTCTACAGCAATATATTAGAAAAAATTCTGCTTTATGCAGTTACTTAGCTTATGAAAATTAGAAATCTTTCTTCTGGTAGGTTTATGTTTTTACAAAAGTACTTCTATAAGTTTATAAATGGTAATGAGTACAAAAAAGCAAATTTGTATAGGAACTGATCTAACTAGCTTAGGTTTATATACAAATTGGTCTAAAACTAGTCATATTGGTTCTTTCATATTGTCAATTGCTTTTTGTTTAGGTCATGAAATTTTTATTTGTTTTAAAATAACCTACCTTCAGCTCAAAAAGGATGAATACTTTTAAGACGGTGTTTCATTCCCAAAGGAAAATGGGGGAAAACTAAGTGTAAAACTTATGTCAGAGGTGATTAATGGTCAGAATATTGTAGCTGTTCTATCCATCAATTCATTTTTGTTGCTGTTATTTTTTTGCTTTGATGATGAAAAACAAAGGCTTAAACCTTTTTACTCTTAAAACAATCATGTGTATGTTTATAGCCCCTGATAGCTGACAACAGACCATCTCGTCACTGCAAAGAAATAAGCTCATATGCAAGAGAAAATTTCACTGACAGTAGAGACACAAATATCTGCATTGAGCCAAAGATCAAACTAGGCACCAGGGGTGACTGCATGGTCGAGAGATACATAGATAATTTGGAATAGAGTGTGCATTTCTAACAGGATTTATAATGCTTCTTTATACTGCCCATCTACCATGCTTATTTATGAAGCAAAGTGTGACAGAAAATTTTACTCTTGAGTTTCTGAGTGTTGTTAGATATGACAATGCCAATATTTCTGCATTGTTGGTCTTAAATGCAGCTGATATTGGAAGCTCAAATCTATGTGGTTTATGCTAGCTTATTCAGAAGAAAACTATGATTTCCCTTTCTGATTTCTCCAATGAAAAGAGATCAAATTCAGGCATGAAAATATTTGCATTTAAAACCAAAACTTCAAGGCGCTTTGCAGTTTTCCAGTTCAAATTGACAATTGCCTTTACCTCATTCGTTGGGAAGGTTTATGGCACAAAAAAAACCTGAGAGTGACTGTTGCTTAAGTGAAGGAAATGGCAACCAAAAAGAAAAAAAATCACATTACATCTGCTTCAGAAATCCTCATCCTTATATTTTACTTTATAAATTTTTTTTTAATAAAGGAGCATAGCTTGCGTTGACAAAAGTGAAAACAGCTAAGCTAACTTAAAGAATACGTCTTGTAGGGTTTCAAAGTGTGGTGAAAGACAAGGTAAAATATTTAGTGCATATTAAACCAAAGTTTAATTTGGCTTTCCTTCAAAAAAATTGAGTTCAATGGCAAAGAGAAGAATTGTCAATGTTATCAGGCCCTCCATATCACTCTAGTTACTTCTGTTTCTCTGTCAAAGCATAATTATGCACTTCTCCCAGCAAAACACTAGGTCTATATTGCAGTAATTCAGCATTACTAGACAGCTTGTTTTCTCTATAATATACATTATACAATTTGGTAAATGGAGATGCCAACAACCTCAATGCCATTTATCATATCACTCTGGGATTTTTTTTTTTTTTCCTTTCTGGTGCACCCTCTGAGGCCTTTCTTGTTGTCTTTTGTGTCTTATCCGGTCTAGCTGCAGGTGAAGTTTGTCTTTCCTATCACACTCCCTGAATCCTGTGTTGTCTGTATTTCTCTTGGATTATCTTATCCTCTGTTCTTTACATAGATGAAAACGAAAATATTATCAACCCAGGCATTGATCTGAATGTAGTCTTTAAAGTACAAAAATAATTACTGGGAGATAATTACCACTTTCATTAAAAAAAAAAAAATCTGAAATTGAAGCTTATTTAAAGAAATAAGGATATATTGGATCTATAGGGTAGCGAAAACAAAGTCATTCTCCTTAACAAAACAGCTCATCACCTGTTGTCACCTCTTGTACTCTGGTGTAGAGCACTACAACCTACTTTTCTGATGTCAAGGAGAAAAAAAGCAAGCCTCCTTATTCACTTCTCATCACAGCTGCTCAAATATCTTCAAAATATTAATTAATTCATTTTGAATATACCATTCTTCCTGAGGTAATTTGGGAAGAATAGTGTTGACTAGTTATTTTGCTCATATCTTCTCAGTAAGAGTTAATTTCTTCAAACTCAGATAAGTTATTGAATGCCTAATTTGATTATCACTCTTATTTCTTTAGGTAGTTATAGTTAAAAAAAAAAAAAAATCAAGTGTTTCCACACTTACGATTTCTCAAACATGATTTTTTATCTTTTTTGATAATTAAGAAATAAAATTTTCACGTCAGTTTTACAGGTAGAATGTGCCTGAAGGCCATTGAAGAAGATCTCTAATGAAAAATGTGTGGAGTTAAAGCTATAAATCATATAAAATATAAGACATAGATTAAATACCCAGCAGTTACATTAAGGCTGAAACTCCTTATTAGTGCCAATTGAGAAGGCTAATGTCCAGAGATTGAATAAATGATACAGTAAAAGAGGAAAGAAGAGAGTTTACATTTTTTTCTCTACTTCATTTAAGTGGAAAGTTACCATTTCTTAATGCAAAGACGTGAGAGCCGTTGGAGCAGGGAAATATGTAGGATATTCTTTTAAACCAAGATTATTTCTGGCTTGAGACAAAATAGATAACCTACAATAGTTTCTGTATTGCAATGTATGAAGTAACTTCATGTAGCAGGGAAAAATTGTGATTAGGGAACAATGATACCCTTGTTCCATGTGCAGAAACCCACTAAACTGTTGCTCTAATAAAATAGGAACAAAAGTTCATGATTATTTCAGATTTGAATTTAGGTAACCATTGAAAAATCAGTTCTGTTTTCCACTCTCTTAATTAGGGAATAATCCATTGAAATCAAACCATAAATATCTCATGAAAACTGTAACATAGCCCTAGTCTTTAATTTCAGGTTTGCATTAGAGGTTCATAGAGTGAGGTATTTAGAGATAAAATAATAAAGGAAAATTTACACACCATATTAGTCATCGGTCACATTAATGATACAAAAATCTTCCATATTGTCCATCTTAAATTAACTGTATGACAGGGAAATGGATTTTTTCCTCATTCTTTTAACTTTGGTTCAACTTTCATCAGTCTTTGTAGAATAAATGTAATGTCTACTGGAGAATATAAACAACTCATGGACAATTCACATTCTTGTAATCTCTCTTTCTCACCTTAATTATGAAAGCACTGCCTCGTTTTATTAAGGGCAGATTTTTTTTTGCTTTGGCTTTCTTCTTTCGTTCTGTTATTTATTTATTTATTTATTAGACTTTCGCATTATCACAACTTTATGAAGAAGCCCATTAATTGCCCAAATAGCACTATTTCACTACTTAACTGAAACATTATTTCCTATTATTATGTGTACTCCAACTGTTTTTGTTATTAATTTAATGAAAGTGACGAGATTCCTGTCTTTTGACGCAGAAATTGTTTTCCGTGACAAGACTGGAAGTCAACTATATTGCTGTTACTGAAAAACAAAACAAAACAAAACAAAAACCCACACATGAAAATTAATGTGAAATAATTTTTATGTGAAAATTCATAATTCAAACATGGCTGAGCTTTCTCAGCTCTGTCAATACACCTTATGTCACGGGACAAGAACTAAAGATATAGTAGTCAAAATTTTTCTATTCTTTTAGAGAACACTGAGTGGTGTGAAAATGAGTCAGCTGTGAACGTTGTATGTCTGATGCCATATTGAAAAAATAAGCAAACTTGTATGTTACTCAAAGAGGTGCTGTACATGTTTACAATGTTGTCTGCAGCTGTCTGGAGTTTATTTACTATTTCACTATTTCAACATACTCTGCTATAAAAATAATTATCTATGAATTCAGCAATTGAAGTTTCACAAGGGAAAGCTCTGTGAGCCTTAACCACAGTGCATTGTGGCCAAAGTCACAATCCACTGGTGGATGTACTTTGATTACCTTTTATTTTTTAATTTTTAGTTGTACAGTAGACCCAAACCCAGACACTTAGCATTTCAGGTCCAGATAAAGCACACAGAAAGACTGCTGCTTCCTTAAGCAAAGCATGAGACAGAAATTTAGGAAGACTGCAGAATCAATGATGTCTTGATTTTTTTTTTTTTTTTTTTTTGGTTTGTTTTCCTTTTTTTTTTCCACCATTGTTTTTTCCACTGGTTCTGACTGAGAAAAGGGAACTAATGAAGATATGTGAATGTAGCACTAAGTTCTACACCTTTTTCTTCTTCTTAAAAAGATGTTAGAAATATCGTTTCTACACAAAGAAAGAATTACTGTAAGGAATAAATTGACACATTTTCACATACTTCATTAATGGCCTTGAGAGCATGCTTGACTTCTGAGTTTAGCATTCGAAAGTTCACTTTTACAATAACTTTTTAGCTGAACCATTTTAAATTATTGATATACTAAATTATTGATATTTTAGACGACATTATCCAGAAGAAAAAATAATTGAACTAAGAAAAGGGAGAAAATTTCAAAATTCTTATTTCTTCCATTTTTGAAGAACTGCAATAAATCAAATTTCAGTGATTTTGTCATTTGGAGACAGTGATCTAGGGTACCTCGAAGAAAAACACTTAGCAATTACTAGTAAGTAATATATAATTATATAAGTAGCTGCTGAGATTGATGTTGTGAATATATTTCTCAGCTGAACTGTGTGATTTCAGATTTCTTTCAGGCAAGAAGTTGTGCAATCTCAAAGTATTTGAATCTCCAGCTTGTGGTCTGCAGGTATAACCATTCCTTTGCAACACACTTCAGTGGCATCTACAATGACTAAGTATTAATTAGACATTTCTGTTTGTTTGTGGGCTTCCTTATCTTGCAGCCATTCTTACAATAGAGAAGATCCATTTATGCCCACTTTTGATGACGTTAATGTAGGATGAAGAAGATGGAGGCTGAAAATCTTTGGACTTTAAAAAAAGTGTATGGTACCAGTAGGGTGTACTGGTACATCATGTTAACATTACATGTGGTATTAACAGTCAGGATATGCCGTCAGTTCCTTCAGGGTATTCCTCTCTTCCCTCACTTCTTCCCTTCTTCCTTCTCTCCACCATTCTCTCTCTTTCTCTCTCCCTGAACTCCGTGTGCCCTTGGACTGCAGAAAGAGGCCAGACAAAGGCACAGGAACAAGAACTTGTACTCTTTTTAAAGCACTGATCCCTATCAGAGGAACCCCACATCTTAATACCATTTGCATTACCCATCTTTTTTCCACCAAGTTTTTCCTTCACCCTTATTTCAAACAAACAGCTCTCCTCATTCATTTTTCTGATTTTAAATCCTTAGTATCTGTGATGGAGCCATCTTGATTATTTATGTCCTAATTAGTAATTAATATTAATTTCTCCTTTCTATTTCTTAGTTTTGTCTTTTCCTGTGTTGCTAAGTTTTTAGTCCAGCCACTAATCAAGGCTGAATTGTGCATCTCGTACCCCATCTTTGTTATTTGTAACACCATGTAATTTTTCATGCCGTTATCATGTTAGCGCAGCCACAATTTCAGAGTTAAGATTCTGCATGCATGCCCAAACATGCAGTTAGAAAAAAAAAAAAAAAAAACACAATCAAAATGGCAAAAGTCTCTTACAATCAATTCTCAGTGAATAACTTTACAAAGTATAACACCAAATTACTCTATAATCAAGCCTTTCTGTCCTATACAGTATTGTAACACTCTTCTTATCAGAAGAATTGGGTTTCAAAAGAAATTAATGATCCATTTCATGCATTATAAAGTAATAATATCACTTTTAGTATATCAACTCCAGGATATTCTTCTTGGAGACCATCATTACTGTAAGTACAGCTGAAATTTCAATGTTGGATCAGAATTTCTCTATAATATTTTTAGTAAAAGAAATGCTAAAATGTCTTTGAAATTTCTTTGAAACTTCTAACCAAGATGGCACTGTACATTTCCAAGATGCTGAAGAACTCTGGGCTTTCCTTTTTAAAAAAGTGGATAGTACCAACAGGGTGCAGTAGGAACATATAATAGTAGTTAAAGAGTTTTAGCCTTGCGCAAGACTATCACCATGAAATCTAATGATTTTATAGCTGGTTTATACAGGAATGAAATATTTTACTCCTGAACTCAGCTTGTTCAGATTGTTATTTCTGACACCATCTATTTTGACTGCTAAATGATGTATATATATTTATACATTGGTAGCTCTGAAAGTAATGCTTCCTACATGTGTCCATAGAAACTACAGCAGATACAAAGAGGACAATAACACTATTTGATAGAGCAAATTCACATCTACAGAACTCTTTTTTTCAACATATTCCCCACCATTAGCTATGTATTTTCATCAGTGATGAACAAGAGCTGCTTGCTGTGTTTGTAACAATCTGCACCAGTGGAGGTGATTACTGTTGCTATTGCCGCTGCTGAAGTGCATCACCACTGCCTTACTGAGCTCACATCCACTGTTTGGTCTCCAGCAGCATTCAGCAAATGTTGATGAATGTCAACAGGTGCCATTTTTTCTGCATGGAGGAATTCGATTCCACAGCTTTGCTTCATTCACACTTCCTTGTCAGATGCTATTATGTCAGAGTGCCCCTCTGCTGCCATCTGTCACATGACAACAGCATGGAACAGAATATTGGTGTGAAGGTTCAACCTCTACTGCCATACCACCAACATCCACCTCTGATGTGATGGGCCAACATAATAAAATAGTAGGCATTACTTTCAGAGAAACCCTCATATTATCCTTTTAAGTGAGTTAGACACTACCGGTTTCAATATATACATCTATTGAATAATGGATATCATTTGATTTCTTGAATCAGATTCCCTGTGTGAGTTCCTTCAAAGAAGGTTCTGTTTTGTGTTTGGAGTAAAAACATGTTACTCAAAGAGAAATTTAGTCTTTGGCATATGCCTTGGACACCATTTCTGTCTTTTTGTGTGTAAGTAAATATTTCTTCTGAAAAAGATCCTCTTTCTTGCAGGAAAATGCTGATTTTATTCCTACATTTTTCACTTCTGCTCTCCTTCCATGCCTGGATATTGTAAAACAGAGTTATGTGGGTCTTAGCAAACAGAGGATTCTGGTCTTTAAAATAAAAATTATAATATTTTTCACAATATACCTTTTGTGCACCATATATGATTTCAATGAGTAATGAAAATGTCCCAGGCCTCAAATTTTCTATTGCCTACCTGCAGATTATCAGGCAGCAAACTCTGCAAAATAAAATAATTGCAGTTGTCTCAGTCGGCAAATTAGTATTCGACAGACACAAAGATTAGTGAATGTTCCTCAGGGTTCTGCAGAAAGGTTTGCACAACTTGGGACCTGAAATACAGATGGAGAACAAAAGGTGGGTTTAATTACATAGTGCAATAAACACTAATTAACGGCTGTTCTACACTTTAGCAGCCTCTCCCACAAAGGCAAGATGAGTGCAGGACAACATCAGTACAGTCTAGAAATACTTGACTGTCTTTTTTCACTCTCTTTTCTCGTATGATGTATGAGAATCATAGATCATAGAGCATCAGGCAGATAAAATCTTCCAGTTAAAAATGTGGAGTCGGCTGCCTGGTACAAGTTGTTGCAGATCTATTGAATTCATAGTCTGAATCTAATAAGCATTCTCAAGAGTATGACCAGAATTTCAGATTGTGAATTTTTTTTCCATTCCCATCGTTATAAACTGTATTTGGGCCTATTTCAGCTACTTAATTAATAGGGTATATACCCTATTATATACCCTATATACCAAGGAAACTGAAGATCAACTTTGCTCTAGAAGTCTGATGCTGAGTTTCAGTAAAGTCTTGTACAAACTTTCAGAGGAGTTAAAGCAACCTGCATACTTTTATAAAAATTGACTCCAGATTGATATAATCAGCTTATCTGGGACAATACGTATTTATTTTTTCTGAAATACAGTGCCAGGTTTCTGGTCCTCTCTTCCCTCTCTTCCCTCTCTTCCCTATCTATCTATCTATCTATCTATCTATCTATCTATCTATCTATCTATCTATCTATCTATCTATCTATCTATCTATCTATCTATCTATCGAATGTCCATGTAATATGAGCAGCTCATCCTATTTGCTACCGTGTAGATCAGAAATTTCTACTGCGTATCTCCACAATATCTATGTACATTATTGAAAGCTTTTCTTGTCAAAAAATTGGTTTTGTTTCTTAACCTCAAGAGCCAGACACTAGCTTTTCCTTAATACTTTCATCTTGCTAACATCAATGTTCTGTTTTTCACAACTTCTGATTTATTTTAACAGCTTTGCCTTTTTCTGTTCTCCCTGGGGATAACAAATAGAATATATATTTCTAACTTCTGTGTCCTCCAACTGAATCAGGATGACTGCTAATCCTAAGATTTCTTTTCCTTATCTTTGTGGCTGTATCGTCTTGACCCTATAATAAGCCTTTCTTATATTCAATTTTTCGGTTGTATTTTTCATTGAGCCAATTTACCTCTAATTTTTTTTAGCATTTATACCTCTGAACCTCTGAGATATTACATATTGAGGCATCTGATCTCTCTGTGCTTGCTCACAATTAATGTTTTTCTGATTCTATCTAAGCATAGATAGGTTCAAAGAAGGACTGTCTAATGTGATCACAGTATGTTTTTTTGTGTTAGAAAGTTATTGAACTTAATTTAGGAAAATAAATCTAAAATAAATAAATATATATTTTTCCGTTGCTTCTGCAAGAGATCCAAAAACATTCTTATACTGACACAAAATAAGACAGCATAGTTTCACTGCCTTTTCCTGTATATATTCTTATCATATCGTATTGATGTACAAAACAGTAATCCACCTTCTCCTGACTCTGTGACTTGGTTGTACCCTAACAGTGAACAGGAATCCATGTTATCATAGTAGGAATATATTTTGTTGGTAATATTTGCCAAAGGTGAAACAGATGCCTTGCAATTTAGCTTCAGGATGTATATCTCAACAAGGAACTTCTGCCATGAAATGTCTCCATAGAATGATGTAGGTTTGAAATATATACTTTTTTTTTTTCTTTTTTTAAGAAGCATGCAGATTTTGTTAATACTATGGAACATCCTTGTACTTTCAGAGAACAGGCTTCAGCTATGCCTATTGATACTTTCCCCCAGAGGCATATAGAATAATAATAGAAGTGATTACAGGTATCAGAGCATCTTCTGAAGAGAACAAACCAGATGTGACAAATTTCTTACAGAAATAGTGTCTTCAGAAAAATGATACTGAATATCTAATATATACAACATTCAAGTACTGTTGAAAACTTTGTAAGCCACAAAAGCAAATAAAGAAAATAAATAATTCTAGTTGTGTAAACAATTCAAGCTGAACATTCAAAGCCATAAAAATTATTTCAAATGAAACATTGTTTCTATTCTGTTACAGAAGATGCCATATGACATTAGTTGCTCCTCTCTCCCATTTCAGATGCACAATTGCTGTATATTATTCATTTAATTGTTTTCAGCTTACAAGAGTGAAATTTATATTGACTGAAAGGAGGAAAAACAAAACAAAACAAAAAACCCAACTTATTTATGACTCTGTGCTTACATTTAACTGTCCAGAACAAAACATAAACAAGATTTTATGCTCTGGTGGGACACTGATGAGTACAAGAGGAATGACACCTCAAAAATGAGTCAATTCATAGGGTAGTTCTGCATTGTCACAAATCCCATCACATTTACAGAATATGCAGGACAGTTGCTCTTTGTTACTCAGCTGATGAGGTCTTTGAAAATGTGTTCAGAAAAATATCTTGTTTAACAATGAAAACAAAAAAAAATGAGAAGTGTAAAACTTTGTGGAAACAATAAGATCGTTCTGCAAATAAAAGATTTAATTTAAAAATTTAATAAGAAATTTGTTTTGTGAGGCTGTGATGTAAAATACTTTTAGTGAAAGACATAGCTATAACTTATATGATTGAAAAGAAATGTTAAGGAATTTCACACATACAAAGAACTCTCTGTGATTCATATGAAGTGTGATAAGAGCTGTAAAACAAGTGTGAGAAGTGAGAGGAACAATCAGTAGGCATAAAGGTCATTATGAAGCATCCTGGCTACCATAGGGGTAGGAGAGCTGAGTACGGTTACTGATGTGACTTCTACCATAAAAGGATATTCATACATGATGAGAAACCTCAAAGGAACAGTAAAAACTCATATTAGTAAAAATCCTAAGGTTCAGAGGTACATTCTACTCGTAAAATGGCTGCAGTGCAGCTTGCCTTTTGCTGTATGAGAGGCACAGTTTGAGTAATTCCCTCTCTCCTTTAGTCATCACTTCCTGGGCATAAATGAACAAATTTCTAAAGGGCTTCCACAGGAAAGATGCATAGAATATACTAAAGGGTAGAGTAATTACTTCATTGGTCTTGACCTGAGAGAACAGTACAGAAAGTTATCAGAAAGATAAATAAATTTACTAATGAAGAAATGAGTTTTGGATAACAATTAATTTTGAAAGGAAAACTTAGATGAAGGATGTGAGAGAAAGGAAGAGAAATTACATCTTCTATCAGGAGGAAAACTATCCCCAGCTCCCTGACAGAAGACTAAGACTTCTGGCCACTAGTGTGAACCTCATCATGGCTGCTGTTTGCATGGAAACTCACCATAGAAACAAACAGCAAAAGAGAATCAGAGAAGTTGAATGAAAATAAATCTCAATCAAGCAGCAATAAACAACTCAACCTCCCTTCCTGTGAGAGTCACTTGTTGTGCACTGCTCTTGCCTAGCTCCCTAGAAGTCCCTTCATGATGACCACAAGCATCCATACCCTGCTGCATCAACTCTGCTGAGACTAATTTTCCAAGCCTTACTCAATTCCCCCCCATGCCAATCAAGACTTTTATGGATGAGTTAAAAAATAAATCATGCATACTGCTACTATTCCTCTACTTTTTTCTGCTTTTGAGAGTAAGGTCTGGACCTCTGGAATAAGACATATATTCTCCCAAATGGATACCGGCTTATACTACAGGGTGCTGCTCCGCTACCTGCATGAAAAACACATTACAACAAACCAGAGCAATAGACTGTCACATTTTTCATTATTTATTCATTACATTTTTAGAGTAAAAATCTTTGACAGTTTGTCAGCAAAGATCTAGCCTTCCACATCATCCGTCTCCCAGTGGGTCTGGCTAATGTAATTCAGAAGCAGGCTTTTAAAGTCAAAACAAACCAGTGTGTTATATTTCTAGAAGAATTGCAACTCCTCCTCTAGAAAACACTTCTAACAGATGTGCCAAAAACCACTTTTATCTTAGCTAATTGTTCTAAATGACAGAATAAATACAGAAGGGTTTTTAAAATGAACATAAGAATAGAACTGGTGGAAAAATCCAAGATCAAGGTTTTGCAAGTTAAGATTATAGTAGTTCCTAGGGATAGCTTTCTGTCCCAGGAGTAGAAATCTCTCCATCAAAGCACTGTTCCTTGAATATTCCACGTTTAGTATGACTGAATGCACCCATGCAGAAAACACACACACATATACAGACACGTGTTCACAATGTCATATTTGACTATAATGCATATTCCTTAGGCAAAAGCTCAGAAAGATTAAAAAAACCTGGAAAAGACACAATACCTTAAGGAGAGGCAATGGGATAGAGAAGTTATTTCTAATTTTCTACTGACTATTTATTAAAAGTTAGGAAGCTATGTGATCTTTCTGTAATTCCTTTTTCTCTCCTGTACTTAGAACATTTAAGCTATGCTTGAAGGCACACAACTCAACCACAGCTTCTGTCAGTTTAGGAACCCTTGACTCCTTCAACTCTGCAGCTAAATTTTTAGGCCTGCTTAGTCCTTTGTCTTTGTCTTACAGTAAACTAAATCTACTCTGAAAGAGGATAAGGAATTCTAGGGAAAGAAAAGCTTCAGTACAGCAGACGTGGCCTCTTCATGAAAGGTGCTTGACAGAGTCCCATATGATAAAGTCTTGAAGGTAAAGTTGAAGTCCAGCAAAGTTGATTGATATTCATGGATCACATTCCCCAGGCTCCATAACAGTACATCCCAATGCGTAAATGCGTAGACAATCAAGGAAAGATGCCAAAAGGTCTGCATGAATGAACAAGCTCTTGGGGAAAAAAAAAAAAAATACTGGGAAAAAAAAAAAAAAAAAAAAAAAAAAAGTATACAGGTACTACCTGAGCAGCAGAGCCTTAGTTAGGAAAGTCAAGGCCAATATGGAGTTGAATATGCAAAGGATATCAAAGTCAAAAAGTAAAGCTTCTGTAAATACAAGAGCAATAAAAGGAACACTAAGGAAAATGGGGGTCCACTATTGTTTGGGGCAGAGACCCTGGTGACACAGGACATAGAAAAAGCTGACACACTGAATACCTTCTTTACGTTAGTTTTTACCAGTAAGAGCAGTCTTCAGAAATCCCAGGCCTTGGAGACCAGGGGTAAAGTTTGGAACAAGGAAGACTCATTCTTGCTGAAAGAGGATCAAGTTAGGGAACACTGAAGCAAACTTGAAGTTCATAACTCTGTGGGTCCTGATGGGATGTAAGCCATGAGTTTACAAGCTATGAGACCACCTTCAATAATTTTTGAACCACCATTCAGGAAATACCACTTCTACCTTTACAAAGGACAGAAAGAAGGACTCAGGGAACAACACGCCATTTGGTCTGACCTCAATCACTTCCAAGGTGAAGAATTAACTCTTTCTTGAAACCATTTTCAAGTTTCATGAGGAACACGTGAAGGACAAGAAGGTGATGGGGAATAGTCAGAACACATTCACTGTGGGGAAATCATGTTCAACCAGGGAGATTGGACAAGATGACCTTGAGAAGTTCCTTCCAAACTCAACTATTCTCTGATTCTATAATACTTGATCACCTATTCTCCTTAAATCTGAGAACGTAAAAAGCAGATTGTAGCATACAGACCCAAGTAAAAGTGATCTTATATGTTCATGGAAAGAAAGTAGAGAAAAATCCAAGAGCTTGAAAGTATTTTAAGGCTCCCTATAACTCTCAGACAGCAAATATGAAAGAATTAGTATTGAAAAGTATCAAGAAAACCTTGGTATTAAAGAACTAAAATTGACAGCACTGATAGCAGTGAGAAAACAGAAGCAGCAGCAGATCTGCAGTGCCATTCCAATGGTATCGAAGCTGATGGTTGAGCTGACAGGAAAGGAACACGAAATAAAGCAGAGGATATGAATCTCTGAAACACGCTTTTGAGATGAGATGTAAAGTCTCACAGAGAGCTTCATTTACACAGGTTTAGCATTTGGATAAAGAAGAGTTTTTTAAGCTTTTTTTCATACGTCTGCACTGCATTTTTAAGGGCAACTGCTCTTTCTTCTCATGATGATTTAAGAATGAATTTAAAAAAATCTTATTTCAGAGCTGAGGTACAAAAGTCAAAGAAATTTACATCTTAATTATTTTAAATTAAGAATCTTAGCTGTCAAAAATACTGTTGGTAAAGAAGAATGTCTCAATATCTACACAGTGAATGTTCATGACCTTTTAAATTTATTATAAAATTTATAAATTTTAATAATTTAATAATAAAATAAATTTAATAATTTTAATAATAAAATAAATTTATTATAAGATGTCCCTGTTTAATGATAACTACAGATCTTTGCCACTCATCAGCTGCAAAAAATTATGTTTAAAGTCAGCTTGCACTGTCTATATGTAAGAAAAGTCAGCTTGCACTGTTTATATGTAAGAAAAATTTTACTTATTAGGTCATCTTAAAAATATCAAGGTCACGCAGAATTTTCAATGTATCTTCCAGTGTTATCCATTATGGCATCTCCTGAATAGCTGGAAAAATCCGATCTTGATACAGGATTTCAACTTTTGATTCAAAGACAAGCCTTCTTTTCTCCTCATATAGTTTGAAAAAAACCCACCATGATAATGTTCAAATTACCAAATTCAACATATTATGTTTGTTCCACAAGGGAAGTTGTTCTGCTGCATAGCCTCAAGTCCATCTCTAATTTGCAGAGATTTCAAGATAATATAATGTCTTGTTCATTAAAAAATTGCAAATGTCTGTACGGACTATGTGATGGCTGAGTGTCATCTCTCATGAAACACTATCGCTTCAAGAAGCTTCAACTGTGCCTCTAGCATAGCAAAATATTCCAGAGTGATCAAACTTCACAGGAAGCCATTTCTATTAAGATTTACTTGCCATGCCCATATGATGTTACAGTTGCCATCTCTGTAGCAACTACTGGTATGGAAAGTCTCAGAGAAATGAAACAGAAGTACATTTAATTGCCGTCTGAGCCATCATTGAAAGCATCAGGGAGAGAATTGCATTTTTGGCATTACACAGAAGAAAATTAAAGTACTGTGTAGTTTATCTTCTTGAGTTGAGAAAAAAGGAGACTCTCTAACAACTATTTTAACCGCATTTGTCACAATTTTTCTGCAGAACACCTACTACAAAAACAGGAATTGAAACAGGATATCCTACAAATACCTGATAACAAAAACTGCCTGTGGAGTCCTGCTGTTCAAAGACCCGCAGTCAGGAGAGGTGCCAGATTCTTTAGTAGAAAGAGAATGACTACACAAATAACAATGTTAGCATAGAATAGATTATGATAATCTCTTTTCCTGATGGATAGTTACTACCAATTTTCTGTTTTCTAAGTTGGCTCACACCAAGCCTGAAATTTGTTGTACTTGCACAGATCCCAAGCACTCACTCATTCTGATAATGCAACTTAAAAGAAATATTTGCTTTTCAAAAATTGCAGTCTTTATAGATAAGTGTTTTTTTTCCTGTTAAGATTTTCTTTGCTATGAATTCCAGCCTGAGAATTTATACCTTTGCTGAACCTTAGACAACAAAAAATCCTTACTGTGAAAATGCAGAGGTTTCGCTCAGAGTATAGATCTTGAAATATACTATGTGTAAACATGGAGATCTCTAAAAATGCTTTGAGGCCTCTATGTATTTATGCTCATTCATGACTACATGTTTCTGATGGATCATAGAATCATATAACGGCCTGGGTTGGAAGGGACCCAAAGGATCACCAAGTTCCAACCCCCCTGCCACAGGCAGGGCTGCCAACCTCCGGATCTGGTACTAGATTAAGTTGCCCAGGACCCCATCCAACCTGGCCTTGAACACCTCCAGGGTCGGGGCATCCACAACCCCTCTGGGCAGCCTGTGCCAGCACCTCACCACTCTCTTGGTAAAGAACTTCCCCCTGACATCCAATCTAAACCTTCCCTCCTTCAGCTTAAAGCCATTCCCCCTTGTCCTATCACTATCTACCCTTGTAACAAGCTGGTTTTCCTCCTATTTATAATCTTTTAAATACTGGAAGGCCGCTATGATGTCTCCCTGCAGCCTTCTCTTCTCCAGGCTGAACAAGCCCAGCTCCCCCAGTCTGTCCCAGTAGGCGAGGTACTCCAGCCCTCTGATCATCTCTGTGACCCTCCTCTGGACCCTCTCCAACAGTTCCACATCTTTCCTGTGTTGGGGACCCCAGACCTGGACACAGTACTGCAGATGGGGCCTCATGAGGGCAGAGTAGAGGGGGACAATCACTTCCCTGTCCTTGCTGGCCACTCCTCTCCTGATGGAGCCCAGGATACCATTGGCCTTTTGAGCTGCAAGAGCACACTGCTGGCTCATGTTCAGTTTTTCATGCACCAAGATCTTCATCCATCCATCCTTCTCCTCAGAGCTACTCTCAAGGAGTTCTTCTCCCAGTCTGTATATATGCCTGGGGTTACACCATCCCAAGTGCAATATGTTGCGCTTTGTTGTGTTGAACCTCATTAGGTTCACATGAGCATACCTTTAGAGTTTATTGAGGTCCCTCTGGATGGCATCCCTTCCTTCTAACATGTCAACCACACCACTCAGCTTGATGTCATCAGCTAAGTTGCTGAGGGTGAACTCAGCCCCATCATTGATGTCATTGATAAAAATGTTAAAAAGCACTGGTCCCAAGACAGAACCCTGGGGGGCACCGGCCTCCACCTGGACACAGAGCCATTTATCACAACCCTCTGCCTGCAGCCTTCCAACCCATTCCTCCACTGAATATGTCACCCTTCAAATCCACATATCTCCAATTTAGAGATAAAGATGTGATGGGGTCCTTGTAAAAAGGCTTGCACAAGTCCAGGTAGATGACATCTGTCACCTTTTTTTTGCCCATCGATGTTGCTACTCCATCACAGAAGGCCACCAGATTGGTCAGGCATGACCTTCCCTTGATGAAGCCATGCTGGCTGCCTTGGATCACTTTCTTGTCCCTGATGTGCCTTAGCATGTCGTCCAGGAGGATCTGTTCCACAATCTTCCCAGGCACAGAGGTAAAGCTCACCAGCCTGTAGTTCCCTGGGTCCTTCTTACTCCCTTTCTCCTTTTCCCAGTCACTGGGGACTTCACCTGACAGCCACACATTTTCCTATATGATGGAAGGCAGCTCAGAAACCACAGCAGACGACTCCTACAGGACCCTGGGATGCATGTCATCTGGCCCCATAGACTTATGCACATTCAGTCTCATGAGGTGGTCTTGAACTTACTCTGCCCTTACTGTGGGGGTGGGTTTACTCCCCCAGTTCCACCTAGGGATTCAAGGATGTGAGAAATGAGAATCCTGGCTGCCAGTGAATACTGAGGCAAAGACCTCCTTAAGTACCTCAGTCTTCTCTATATCTGTTGTAGCCAGTTCTCCCTTCTCATTTACCAAAAGAAGTACACTCTCTTTGTCCTGCGTCTTCTAGCCAATGTATATATAGAATCCCTTCTTGTTGTCTTTAACATCCTTCACCAAGTCCAGTTCCATCTGTTTCTTGGCTTTCCTAATTCCATGTCTGCAAGTCTGGACAGCATCCCTGTATTATTCCCAGGTGATATGGCCTTGTTTCCACAGCCTGCACATTCTTTCTTTACTCTCAGTCTGATCAGCAGGTCATGGATGCCATTAGAAGAGTGCTCTTGTCAGCATTGTCAGCATTCAGGGACTGGCCTGAGTTTGAGTTTCAAAATAGCCATGTAACTTAAAAGAGCTATGAGGGTTTGCCAGTGTACAAATCCAGTGCTGCAGGTTCTCTATACAGGTACATATCATCCTGCTCTGATCTGAAGTTGCAAACTTAGTTAAATGATTTGATCATGTTATGGAAGCTGCAGGACTTTCTGGAACTTCTTATTTCAGATCTTTGCTACGACATGCTGACTGAGGATGCCAGCAGAATAAGTGCTTGATAGTCTGTGTAGATAATCAGTTATTTAACTTTACAGGCTACTACTTTATAAGACTGGGCTGGAAAGCAAAATCCCTCCAGAGCTCTGACACTGACCCACAAGCAGAAAGAACAACAGCACTGGCAGTACCATCACACTTTTTGTGGGACAAAGTCCTCAAGTCCTAACATGACATTATGATACTGCCGTTGACAACCTTTTTGCCTCACTTTCTCTCTGAGGTGAAGTTATAAGCCAAACTCGAGCTGCTCACAGTCACAAACATTTGAAGAGCCAAGGCTGGACACTAGAAGCAGATAATCCCTGGAGAAGGATGATTTCGAGCTTGGTCAGCCACATCTTCACTATGCACTGGCTTATATTTGTTCTCAGAAATAATAACTCATGTGGTAGAGTGCCTAATCTGAGCCTGGTTATTGATCATAAATATTCCTTCAAAATTACACTAAAACATTTATTTTTTTGTGACATAGTTAATTTCAGAATGTATGCATAATTTCTATCTATCCTTAAACATATTGCAAAAGCTTGTAGCGTTATTGTCTTTCAATTCAGGTTGAATGTTGTTAAAGCAGAAATACAATCTGAAGCACAATTATCTGAAATACTGAAGATCTGTCTCTGATAAGTGGTTTTATACATATTTAGAGTCTCCTTTCATGTACATGCACAAAAATGCATAAATGTTCGTAAATATGTGTGTGTACGACTAAAATGAATCAGGCATACAAAATTTTTGCTTGTGTTAACAAAATACTGAGTGTGTAAATCAAAGACTGATTTGCAAATTGAACTGCCTGAGCTGGGCAGCAGCAACTACATTTAAGACTGTAGAAAACCTTAATAAAGAGTTTGGAAGGGGTCTTTTTCTGCCTAAAATTACATTAAATGAATATTGCAATTGTAACAAAGCAATCCAATTACAGTTTATTTTACTATGAGGCCTACTTGGTTTGGTTAGACTAAAGCGCTAGCGCTATGGATTGCCAGATGGTAGATTTTATATCCAGGGACAAACCTATGGGTTTCAAGAGCATTGAATTTCTCTGTGTTTGGTTACAGGCATAAAGCTGGGAGAAGAAATCTTCAATGTGATCCTGAAAAGAAAAAGGCAGGATATTTCTGTGTGTGAATCTCACTAGAATGATGACTTTTAGGGTTTATGGAAAACAGATTTGCACCTTCTTTGTCCACTCTGACAGTCATTAGGGAATACATCCCCTCAAAAAAGTTTCTGATGGTGAGGCTGTAACTGCATCAAGAATGATCTTGTCTCACATCAATGACTTTTCTGATTAGAGCTACTTGAGTCAAAAGTTCAGTGCTATTAAGCTTCTCATTGCCTTTCTAGGAGAAACAAGTTTAGTAGTAGTCTGTGAGTCACAGACATAACCTTTCATCTTGAAACCAAATTTAACTGTGACTTGCAACACCAGTGGATTAAAACCTGTGTGAATTGAATAATGTGTTTCTTAAACAGCGTAAGACTATTTTTCCTGCTTTTTGTTCCTCAGTAAGGGAGAAAACTACTGTGCCACTTCAAGCAAAGGAGCTGTGTATATGTTATCCAAAGTAGAGCAGAGTTTGCATGAAACACTGAGCATATTTCCAGTTTATACAGCGCTGGACTAGAGAAAACCCTCTGTGACAGGAAGGCCTTTTATTCTGCAAATATGTTTTCAAGCAATGCAGCTTTTTGAATAACCTCTGTCCCAGATAGTGATTTAACTATCCATTAAATAATCTGAAGCACATGCACAGCCTTTAACAATGTTGCTGCCTACATAAGAAATCTAAACCTAAATAACAGTGTTCAAGAAGCAATTTTAACACTGCTGCCCTGGTCACTGCTTATTGTCAATGAATAAAATTAAATCCCTCAACATTTTTTAGGAAAGTTAGACAGCACTTCAACACTTCAGATAGGTTTTGTGCATTCAGGCCAAAGCTTTGTCTCTCTCCTTTTCCTTTGGCTTAACAGAACCAACATGGAAAGTTGTTCAAGATTCATGTTATTGCTGATAAATAATGGTGTTCTTGCTGCCTGCTGTAAAGAAGGGTTGGAGGAAGGTGATAAAGGATTAAATAGTCCACTGAGCCAACCCGTGGAGTCAAAAAGTTTTGGCAAGTCTGGACTGGCAGAGCAGCAGAAACAGGAATATCAGGAGCTCTTAATTAAGCAAGTAACTTGGATGCGAAGACTATTTCCTGCTTTGGATTCTTGCTTTCTTTACTTTATTCTACGGTTCTTTACTTTATTCTGCGGTTATTCTACGGAGAGTGGAGGCTGACAGTGGACTATCGTGGCCTGAATGAAGTCACGCTACCGCTGAGTGCTGCTGTGCCAGATGTGCTAGAACTTCAACATGAACTGGAGTCAAAGGCACCCAAGTGGTACGCCATAATTGACATTGCCAATGCGTTCTTCTCAATCCCCTTGGCTGCAGAGTGCAGGCCACAGTTTGCTTTCACTTGGTTCTGATCAGGGAAAGATAGGAAGACCAGTATGAAAACCTAGCAGCACAGGCCATAAGTTGCTTCCACTCAGCACTCCCTATGAACGCTGTATTTGGCAGACAATATCTGAAAGGTGAACTTGTCATTACATACCTCTACTCTAATCCCAAAGCAGAAAGAAATATACCTCCTTCCACTGCTTTGAAACTACATTTATCCAGCAGAAGTGACACAGTCTTGCTAGGATTGGAAGTTTTCATGAGAAAAAGAGGGATTTTAAATGAATCATAGAATCATA
>WBMW01006099.1:0-16550 GCA_013396635.1 Penelope pileata
CTATGATTCTGTGATTCTCTTGTTCACAGACAAGGTGCTAAGATGCTATTAATCTAAAACAAAAACATCTATAATGAGCAAGTATAGATTTCAGTAACATAGAGTTGCTTGTTTGTTTGTTTATTTGTTTTCAAAAAACAAATCCCTAGCTGGAGATCGTTATGTTCTCCAAGTGGGAACTTTAACAGACCTTTTTGTATTCTTTCCTTTCTTTTTTTTTTTTTTTTCCCCTCACAAAAACCTGTTCTGTGGTGAGTTATCCCCTTGTTAATTCCTTCTGTATGACAGATGCTCAGGCCAGTAAATATAGAGCTTTAAGTGATTTTGCACAGTGACTCTGCCTTAGTGACCTTTAAGCTTGGTTAGTGTATGTGCATATTAAATTTTAGTATTCATATTTTATCCAAGTCATCCACTGAACTTTTGGCATAAACTAGGAAGTAGTACACTCCTTTGTACAGTCAGTTTAGCAGTCATCTATTCATTGTAACCAAGGTTCTCATTGCCTGCAGAAGTGAACTTGCAGAACTCCTCACAATGACTAAATTATCAGGTCATTTTGTTTCTTCCAGCTACTTTAATATGGAGACTCAGTCCAGCAATGTAGCAAGCTAAAACTCATCCCTCATTTGCTATAGATATTTGAAGATGTTAGAGCCTTATGAGGCATTTTGATGTTGCACCTTCTCCATTAAACCTGAATCTCTGACGCTTTCCTTTGTCCTCCAGCTCTTGGCTTCCCTGCTGCCAAGTTCAGCCTGTGTTCTGTAAGTAATTCTGCTTTTATTTGTAGCACAAACTCTGGAGTCTGTGCTGCAGTATGTTCAGCGAGGCATTTCTGTTTGCTGAATTTACTTCGGAACTTCAGCAGTTCAAGAGGAAATGAACCCCGCAATGGCATAACTGATTAGGAACATTATGGCTAAATGCTATGAAAAGAATAGAAACAGTTTTTTTTTAAAATGGTAGCATTGAATTTCAAGCCTAGCATCCTGCTTTGAGGTTGAATGCTTTGGCTTAACAAAGCCTTGTAGTGCAGAAACAAAATTCCTCTTAGATATAAAGACTTAGAAGTTGTTTACATGCAGCAGGAACAAAGGGCAACAAGGAACTATTAGGGGATGTTTAGGGCGAAAAGATACAATTCAGGTTGTCATTCAGATAAAATTGGATTCCTTTAGGGACCATATCTGCTTCTGAACCCTGTGGATGCCACTGTGGGTTTGATTTGATACAATTATCAAAAAATGAACCTTTCAGAATTTGCACAGCACTAGACAGGAATAGAGGGTTCTTTCTAGTGTGACTTCACGCTGAGCTCATGGATAATGCCACCTAGCATGTATATGTATGGAAATATCTCGTTGCCAGAACTTAATGCTCAAAGAGGAGACAGAGGAGTCCTGAAAAATAACTTTATTCGAATAAAGGGAGAGTCTACTGGAGCATTTCCCCATAGGGTCTCTCAAATTGTTGGGGTATGCAGACCCCTTTTTATCCCTGAACCCTGACGTTCTACTGGCCTCCCCCTTTCCTCATTGGCTAAGGAATGGATTATTATTATTTTTTGTTTCAGTTGTGGATGTCCTCAATGATTCAAGAGAATGAAGTCTGAAATAAAAAGACAGCCTGGAGAGTTCATGAAGAGACTTGAGAAACTAGAACAGTGAGAAATTCACCAAACCAGGGGAGACTACACTAGAAAAACCATCATTCCATCCTGTGAAAGGGCAAGCGTGGTATGCCTAGGTTTGGCACGCAGAAGGTCATGGTGCTTGTACACAAATCTACCAATAATGCAGAATTACTATGCAAATATATGCACATAGCTGTAGATTCCATGAAAATGGCAGGTATTACAGATGCATAAATTCTAGCAGCAACTGATTTTCTGATTTGTCTCAAATTTAATAAGTTGTGCTTTCTGAATTTCAGGGTTTTTTTAGTATCTTACCATGACACCTTGTTTTCCTAAGACGAGAACAGACGTTACACGTAAAGTAGCTTTAATCTCAGTTTCTCTAACATCCACAGGCAGAATATAGTAAATAGTAGATAAGAAGAAAACCAGATTAGAAGCAGACAAGGAATTCTTAGAGTATTTAACTTTGAGGGAAATATTCATGTTGATTTGATTTTAGGCTGTTGTGTTTTATGATTTTAATTTTGATTACATATGATGAACTTAAGGAGAGGCTGTAAAAGATGAAAAATTGTCATGCTGTTTTGAGGGAGATAAGTGACTATAGATGACAAGAACTAAGTAACCCACTTGACCAGATTAATGTGCTCAATAATCACTAGTCACCTGCATGATGCTCATGGTACTTCATCATCTACAAATAAGCAATGCAAACCTGATTTATAAATACTTTTTCAAATAAAAGTACTGTTCACTGTCTGTTTTGATTTCAAATTAGATTTAATTTGATTATTTTGTAGCAAGGAGGTATTGGGGTCGGTCTTCAAAGCTTTCTGAATTAAAGCACAAATACTTTTCCAAAAACTTTGGAGGTTCATTTATGAAATGACCATCTGTATACTGACTGTGCAGAATTAGCAATTTGACAATGTCAAAATCAAAAAGCTAAAAATTAGACAGGAGAAGTAACTCAAAAATTTGTAATTAAGACGATTCCACCTTCAGTCGGAGTTGTTTCCTCACAGAGGGGAAAAAAAAAAGAAAAAAAAGAAAAAAAGAAAAACAACTACAAAACCAAACCTCTACATAGAAATCTATCACGAGTCATAGAATCATAGAATGGCCTGGGTTGGAAGGGACCCCGAGGCTCATCAGGTTCCAATCTCCCTGCCACAGGCAGGGCCACCAACCTCCAGATCTGGTACTAGATCAGGTTGCCCAGGGCCCCATCCAACCTGGTCTTGAACACGTCCAGGGTCAGGGCACCCACGACCTCTCTGGGCAGCCTGTGCCAGCACCTCACCACTCTCTCAGTAAAGAACTTCCCCATGATGTCTAATCTAAGGGATTTACAAGAATAATTATGCAACCTCATTTCTTACGTCCTGTAGATGTCTGAATGTAGACAGCAGTTGGGCACGTATCTCCTTGAGCAGTTCTGATGGTTTTCTCCCGTGTTTATGCACTTGAAATTTTTTTTTCTGTTTTTGTAGGTATATAGCTGGATTAAATAAACCAGGATGATTGGGTCAGTCTATCTAGGCTGTATTAATGGAAACTAAGTTGGCGTCTTCCCAGCGTTGCGGTTTGTTTCATTTGGCAGTCTACTCCTCTGAATAATTCAAAATTTTTGTTGTTTTAATTGCATCTTTTTTTTTTTCTAAATTTTATTTACTCAAGATTCAAGGACTAATAGCAGTAAAAGTTAAAGGTCATTAAGTTCAAATAATGCTATTTTGAAAGCTCCAGTCTGGTAAATAGCATAAAGTTTCCTTTAAAATCTGGATTAACCTGAGTTATGAAGTATACTCTCCTAAAGAAAGGGCAGCTTTGAACACAGTCTCCATGGGTAATTATCATTTTCTGGGACCTTATTAGCGTTCAAAGTGATGTAGGCAGAAGAGCAATATGAACCTCAGGAGCCAACTGAGGGGACAGTAATGCATAAATTATTGTAGCTTGTGCAATAACATTTAGCTGTATCAACAGATGCATTGTAAAAAAAAGTTCTGGCTAATCCAAGCATTTTATGTAATTTTCCTTCTATAATATATTCATTCATTTGGTTTTATACTGAAATAAAAGCTTCACTGTAGACTTAGAAAGAAAGAGTTGTAGTTCATTTATTGCAGAAAGTTAAATTACAGAAAATGTCAAGTGATTTGACAGAGTTAGATCTATTCTTAGTGGTTATTCATCTGCTTTTCACTTCATTGAATTTGGTTTTTGTAGGGAAGGAGTTTTTAGGGCCAGGACTGTTGACTGCTTGGCTAATGAAATCTCAGTTTAATCAAAGTAAAGATTTCTGAGGTTTTGTGGAAATGCGGTACTTGAATACATCTTCAGAATACAGCTTCAGAACAGTAGCGTGCTAACTTCAGCGTACATTCTGAAATGTTATATCACATTTAGAGAAAACCCTAATCCCCCATACATACAATGAAAGAGATTAATGGATAGTACTAGTTTGGTTTAAACCAGGTAGAGAATGATTTGTGATAGTTTTGGTTTAGATGATTGAAAGTGGAGTTCTGCAGCAACCTTTGAGAGCACTGTTTTTGATTAAGATATTTCAAGGCCAGGCTGGATGGGGCTTTGGGCAACCTGGTCTGGTGGGAGGTGTCCTTGCCCATGGCAGGGGGGTTGGAACAAGATGATCTCTAAGGTCCCTTCCAACCTGAACCATTCTATGATTCTTTGATCTCTTTAACATGGGACCTTGTTGGTAATACCTAGTCTTGCGGAACATATGTTCACGCTGCTTTGAGGATGGAGGTTGAGCCAAAAGACCTCCAGAGAGTGTTTTGAACCTTAATATTTATATGATTCTGTTGCGCCTGTGTGTTACCTGTGTAAATTTTGAAATACAAAGTAGTTTTTCTTACTGTGTAACAGTATGCTAGTGCTCTTTAAGGTTCAGAAACAACCCCACAGAAATCTGGTATAGTTATGGGAGACTTCAACCTTTGACAACATGGGAATAGTTGGTTGTAAATAAAATCTGATGGAGTATGTTTTCCAATGTCTTTATGTAATTTTGTAAATTAATTCTGACTTCAGTGTAAAGCCATGCAGAATTTGGGAAGGAACTTTATTGCTTATCTCTTTTTATCTACCATTACAATATATTGCAATAGAAGTTGAAATTGAACAAAGTAATAATAATTAGGAAGGAAGAGTAAGTGCTCGTTTGGTTTTTTTATTTCTACAAAGTGAAGAAGGCATTTACTTAAGGCAAGGTCAGCAAAACTACTCAAGAGTGTTGAGATAATGCTACTAACAGAGTTTCAAAAGGAAGGAATTTATCAAATTGTCTTGAGATATTAGTCCCAGGAATGAATTGTGCTTACACAAGGGAGCATTTCTGTTGAATGTCAGATAATGGTGATGTTTGGTACTTTCTGACTACGGTCTATTTACCTCAGAGTCCCAGGCTTACAGGAATTGACAATAAAGCATTGGAACTTCTTAAGCAACCACACAGGTAACGGTTCTCAGGTACGTGGGAATCCCAGTTTTCCTTTCCTGCCTCATAAACATGAGGAAGACTTTGGAGTATTCGGTGTAGAGATACCTTTGAGTTTGTTCTGATGAGCTCTTTCCCCTCAGCTCAGATTTCAGTGATAGATGATGCTTTTCATCTCATCCAAACCTTTTACTTCCTCAGACTGCCTCCTAATGCTTTTCCAAGTTCATTTAAAAAGCAGGGGCATTTCAATTTGAAGTCTCCCTAGAAAATTTATCCACAGTCTGTCAAAATATTTTTGATATAACGCTACATGTTCCTCTTTTCTATTACTTCATGTAGAGCACTAAATACTTCATCTTCTACTTAAGAATGTTCAGACTTCTGTACTCACTTTGCTATACTGATGGATATGCAGCAATGTTTGATCTCAGCATGGGCAGATGTAGTTCTAGATCATCTCTAAACTTCAGTAATTGCTTACTACAGTTCCCATTGCCAGTTATTAAACTGTATTGAGTGGGCAGACAGTAACCAGTCTCCTTTCCCTAAAATAAGATGAAACCAAATGGGATATGCTAGCAGTGCATTTGGTTTAAATGAAAACATGTGGCCTCTCTTGAAATGCGCACATTTCATATTTTAAATGTTCTTGGCTATCTTGTAAACAGAAAAGCTATATATCATACTGGATCCAGCAGCAGAGGTAGCTCTAGCATGAATTTTTAGACATACACACAGCCTTGTACTCTTGCTATGTTTTCTGTGGTGTTTGTTTAAGGAGTACTAGTGATGTAGTCTCTTTACTGTTGACAAAAATAAGAGTATGCACAAGGAGTGGTGCTTATGCAGGATGGCTTCATGATCCTTGTACTTCATGTTTTGTGATGTTTTTATTTAAACATTCATTTTCTGTTTAATTTAGTTTGCCTAAAAACTGTGGACTGACGTTGCTTTGCAATTAAATCTCATCATGTGTTAAAGCCACCGGGAAGGCCTGAAATGGGCATGAAAGGAGAATGAGTACACAGTTCACCCTTAAACACATTAACACCTCATAGCCAAGAATCAAAGATGGCAGTTTCATTTTTCTTCAAGTCTTAAGATAATGATCCTATTAATAAGTCAAATTGGAAATTATGCTGATACACTGGTCCCACCTAAAGATCTATTCTAAAGTTTATTATATTCCTTGTATGAATAGTCCAGTAGAGTGTGAAAAATGTATCAGAAAATCCCACTGTATTAGTTATGGTTAAAAAATGAAAATAATAATAAAGAAAACCAACCCAATACCTGTAACATCACTTTTACATCAAGATCCAGAAATGTTTTGAGGAACTGCTGAATAGAGTCCATCAACATGGGCAATAAGTGGAATTTCTCCTGAGCAATATCTTGCAAATACTACTCAGCTACTTGAAGTTTTGTTTAAAATTTGAGATATCAGTTATTGCCTTCACTGATGTCCAAATTCACATCCAATCAGTTACCTATAATAGTGAAACTTCACTATAAAGATCAAGGAACTGCTTCTCCTAGAAGACAAAAGTTGAATTTTCCATTCCTGTTTATTCCTGTCTAGCAGTTCAATTTTAAACATTTAAAAACTGAATTCTGAATAACAACAGCTCCCCATTTGTCAAAATATCAGCTTCACTTGTCAAAATAAGCCTGTTTCTTCTTTGTTTCATGCAGTTGTTTCAATCTGTACATGGATCTTTTCTAGTTGAAGTGACAGATAACGCGAAAAGCTGTGCTAAAATAAACATCGGCTGACGTTCTTCTATTGAAGGTATTTGAAGGTTGGAGAATGAAGGCTGAGTGCAAGAGCAGTTGGCTTCTCCTCCTGAGTAACAGTGATAAGGCTATTCCCTCTTGTCCTATGTTGTGCCAGGGGATGTTCAGGGTTGATACTAGGAAAAACTTCTCTGAAAGAATGGTCAGGCACTGGCCTGGGCTGCCTAGGGAGATGGTGGAGTCACCGTCCCTGGCGGTGTCCAAGAAACATCTAGATGTGGTACTGAGGGCCATGGTTTAGTGGGCCATGTTAGTGGTAGGTGGATGATTGGACTAGATGATTTTAGAGGTCTTTTCCAACTTTAATGATTCTATGATTCATGCAGTTAAATTGTACAAAGTCTTGCTAAATGGCCTGACTAGGGTTGTGTTTGTCTCAATTTTCAAGCAATTAAAGTACATTTTCATCAGAGTAGCACAGACAACAGTAGGCTTTCCATGTTTTTGGACAAACCAAAGCAATATTAACAACCAATTTATAAAATGCAATTTTTTTTTTTGGTGTTTCTTGGTGTTACACCAACATTCAGCGTACAAGTCCTATCTTTTAAATGAAATATGAAATACTTGAGACAATTCTTAATTGTGAATAATTCAGTCTTGGTCATTTTAGGGCTGTTCTCTTAAGTTTGCTGTGTTCCCGTGACATATAGCAGGTTCAAAATCCAGTTTTGAAAATCACATTCAGCCTCTTTTAAGTCGCTTGAAGATGCAATACAGCAACNTTGCTCTGCGTATCCTCTTTGTGTATATATATGTACTGTTATTTCTTTTGTTCTCTTTACTATCTTAGTAAATAGCATTTATCTCAACCCACGCGTTTTGCTGCATATCTCTCTACTTCTCTCCCCCGTCCCATTTGGGGAGGGGGGAGGGTGAGTGAATAACTGTGGAACTCAGCTATCTGCTGAGCCAACCCATAACACTAGGGTTGTGTTTGTCTCAATTTTCAAGCAATTAAAGTACATTTTCATCAGAGTAGCACAGACAACAGTAGGCTTTCCATGTTTTTGGACAAACCAAAGCAATATTAACAACCAATTTATAAAATGCAATTTTTTTTTTTGGTGTTTCTTGGTGTTACACCAACATTCAGCGTACAAGTCCTATCTTTTAAATGAAATATGAAATACTTGAGACAATTCTTAATTGTGAATAATTCAGTCTTGGTCATTTTAGGGCTGTTCTCTTAAGTTTGCTGTGTTCCCGTGACATATAGCAGGTTCAAAATCCAGTTTTGAAAATCACATTCAGCCTCTTTTAAGTCGCTTGAAGATGCAATACAGCAACATTTTCTCACCAGCCCCAGAACATTGGTACATCCTCTTACCTCATCCTTCACCGCATGAGCTACTTCATTTCAGGCAAAGACATGGGGATTTCCTTGAAATGTTTTCAGTATAGTCTGAAATTCAATGAAAGGGTGTTTTAGACAAAGATGCATCATTTGTTGGTAAATTCTTTTTGGTCCAGCTAGTTACATGAAGACTGACTAGAGACCAATAAAGTAAAATGATCAATTTAAAATTTGCCTTATGTGGCAGTTTGTTATCTTGAGAGAACTTCAGAAATTTATTTGTAATGTCTTAAAAGCAGATTAAATAAGATATGAAGGGTAAAATGTTAATGCTTTGCCTAAAAAGAGAGAGTAGTTTATGTATCTAAAGCTGCTGATTTATCTTTTTTAGCAAACCTGCGTTACTGAAAATCTCAGCACAGGCAAGTGGCAGTTATCCAAAGTAAAATCTAACAGTACATTCCAGTGTAAAATCTGCTGCTTCTTGATGTAAGAAGTAATGACAAATCTTCCTCCAAATTTTACTTTTTAACAGGCATTAACTCTGTTCCAAGGATTATCAGATTTTGTGAATTCAATAGAATTACATTCTGTTAATAAATAGAAAGAAGATGCAGGACATTTTCTGCTCTGGTGATTTGCGGAGATAGAAGAAAGAATTATTTCTCTCTTTAGAGCTTCTCAATTTTAATAGTTGACCAGTCTTTGAAGAAAAAAAAAAAATCTGCATTATTTTCTCATCTATCTTTTACTTTCTCTGTCTTTGTTTAAGCACTGATATGTTTGTGTGACCTGGTATCAACAAAGGAAAAAACCTCTGGAGTAACCTAGAAATGTTCTGTCAGTCTCTTCGAACAAGTCCTGATCTGTCACCAAAACAACTCTCTCTCAAAATCTTCTTCCCAGCTGAGGCATTTCCTTTCCTCCCATGTCTTCTGTCCAGTGTTGACATGTTCTCTCCAGCCCTGAACACTGCTGCATTCTGTTTTGAAGAACTCATGACTTTATCTTCATTTGTGTGCAGTGTACATCAAAACATATCAGGCCAGCAATAGAAAGTAGGTACCTGGTAATAAGCATGAAATCATTCTGCCTTCCACTGTTCATATACTGTACACAGATTTTTGTCATGTTCCTCTTCTGATTTTTCATTCTCTTTAGCGTGGGAATGACTTGGGAAAAAAATACTGAAAATGTTAAATAAAAGGGCCATTTGGATAGCAGCCATAAGTATCAGAGGGACTTGTGCTTCATTTATCCCACAGAAATAAAACAGGTGACAAAGAAAGGGATGGGCTCATCACAACTTAATAATTACAAAAGTTGCATAACATTTCAGGGGTTTTTTTTGGAGGGGGATTGTTTTTTTTTTATTTTTTTTTTTTAAATGCTGGAAATAAAAGCTTTCGTACTTTATCTTCATTAGTTGTTTTCTACTGAACTCAAAAGAGCTACTTACAGAGAGATAGCAGCTATAGTCACTGCAGAGTGCTGAACCAATTCTGTTTGCATTTACCTGCTAACGGGCAAACTCGTCTATAATTCAGTTTTGAAAACTGCTGTGGTTTAATGTAACCAAGGACTGAAATTTCAGCTGGAGATGATCACTTGTTTTCATTGTCAGTAGCACCAAAAAAAAAAAAAAGCCTGAAGGCCTAACTCAAGACTCAAAAAATGAGAAATATCTACAATAAAATATTATTTGTTTCTATTCAAGCTGGGGGAAAAACAAGAACACAGTGCAAAGAAAGGGGGGAAAGTAACAAGAGTGGAAGAGGAAAAGTGACTAAGGCTAAGAAAATCCCTTTCACACAGGAAATTTAATCTTTTGTGTGATGAGAGGGAAAACAATGTTTTCCTTATTCTGTTCATGTACTACAGCAGAACTGTAACAAGCAGCTATTACTGTCAATGAGCAACAAACCATCAGCATTGTAGATTGGACACGTAATGGTCCAGGGCGAGGCCATTTTCCCTGCTTTTTCTATTGTTGTGCAAAATAGAAATTAAAAACAAATGAATTTGTTTCCTTTGACAGTTGGGAGAGGAACCTTTCATGCAAAGTGTACATGCAAAGGTACAGGAAGGCCTAAGGATCAGTGGCAGAAAAATCCCTGAATCAATAACACAAAAGCTTAACTTCTGTCTAATGGATGTGTTAAAATGAGTTGATAGTTTCTGTATAGTGTGTCCCAGTCCATGGCACAGTTCTCCAGCACGCTATGTGTGCTCATTTATCTGCTGAGAATATCAGAGGCATGTGATGCGAGAGCATGGAAACCAACCGATGCTCTGAGAACATCAGGTTCTTGCTCAAGTTCAAAGCACACAGTTTGGAGGCAGTGCACTCATTAAAGGAAAATAAAATGCTTATCCATCACACTGCACTAGTTTGGTGATCAGATGGAACATTTTATTGCCCAGGACTTTTGGTCTCTTAGGTACAGCCTGGATACTTTTATTTATTCAATCTGAAAGACACTGCAGAAAATACTCAAGATACGCTGCACAATAACAATGGAATACATTTGACCTGAATGTGGTCCATAGCATGAGGCACAATGTTTATAGCATATAATTTGCTCAGTTTTTGATGCTATGCTTTCTTTTTTAAAAGCACATCTAGCAAAATCAATGTAATGCCCAATGTGGGTGTTGTGCAAACAAAGAAGTGAGATTGCTTCAGATAGATTTCTAGCAAGCCCAGGTAAAGTACTGGATAGTTAATGGTTATAAACAAGAGTGACAAAGGTTTTGGACTTACATAATGGTGATCTCCCACTGAGATGATGACACTTCCTCCAGAAGCAGACAGATCCCAAAAGAGAGATGGTTTCCCCTCTGTGGCTGCTCTTAAATGAGCCCAGGGCAGCCCCACCCTGGGTGCACCCCACCTGGTCACAGGTTGGGGGGGGGGGGCACAGGTGCTCCCCAGGCACCCACCGCCCTTCACCAGGTGCTCCCTCACTGATTCAGGCTGTGACCTGGTGTTCCACTTACAGTGGGGTTTCTTTTTAGCTTTCAAAAATTTCAGCTCCCATTCTCAGCATCTCAGAGAGCAGAAGTCAGTATTTCCATCCACCCTATGCATAAGGTTTTAATGCCAAACAACAGGGAAGTTTTCCATGACATCAGAGATATTTAGATAGTTTGAGAAGAGACTTCCGCACTCTGCCATAAATTTGATTCATTTTAGTAAATGAACACTACTGATGGATGTGGTTAGCTGGCTGGTTGTCTCCAATATGTTTCTGTCTTAAGTACCGTGCAGCTGAAAACAGAAGCACTTAAAATCATTCAGCTAGTTCTCGCACTTGGTTTTTCAAAAAATAAAGTATATACAAGGGTGGTATGGCATAATTTCCAGAGGATTAAGCACACAGAAGAAAATCCTGCAGCATACGCACTGATTAAAAACACCAACACGTGGTTATGCTACCTTATGATGTCTCTCTCTGTGCATCATCTTCTCACAGAAAACAAAATTTCAGGGCTCTTCACTTTCCTGATTATGTGAGCTTAATTACTCTATGCTATATCGTATATACAATTAATCATCGGTAGCAAATTTCAAATACCAAGTATTTTATATTCATTCTTAAAGTTTTTCTGCTACTGTGGTTCAAATAACTACCACATTTGTGGAGTTAACTAGTCTCAGGTAGCTTATTTGTGGAAATAATTGGCATTCCTTTACAGGACATGGTTGTGTATCCTTAACATGTACAGGTATGAAGACAGATGACATACAGGAAAAATAAAACATGGAAACAAGTACATTTTCATTTTTCACTACCTTTATCAGGGTACAAAAGTTGGCATTTGTATGTTACACACAGATGCAGATAGCTTAAAAAAAAATCTAACTCTAAAAGAAGAAGCAGATGTCTTTTATGTTTATTTCTTCATAGCTCAACTAAATTTGGAAGAAAAACTTGTTACTGTGGGTAGATAAAAAGCACATGGGATCCTCTGTTCTTTAAACACATGGCTCATGGTCTTCAGAACAATTCAAATTTGACATAAATATTTGCAAAAACAAATTAAGCTATTGCACACAAGGTAGGATGCTGCCTATTTTAAGACACGTTGCATGTGTGCTGCTAGATCTACTCAGTTCCAGAGAACTTAGATGTTTAAATAAAGCCAGGGGCAAGTTTTTATGGAGTTCAATTAAATTTTGAATACTGAATCCTTGTCTGTTAGTCTGGGTCTTTCTTTCATTTTATATGAAGGTTGTTACAATAACGCTTGCAAATTTGATTTCTAAGCTCATGTTCAAACAAAGCGCTCTACAGGTATGAAAACATCCTCACCTTTGTGTTTTTACTGAGTACTGTAAATTTGATTGGATAGGGTTGAATAATTGTGGTATTACGTAGATTACATCTACATTCTCTGGTTTTCACATTATTAAGACAAGCGTTACTGTGCCATGCATGAAATTTGATTCTAATGAATCTAAATGAATTCAGTCTGTCAGTTCTGGCATCAGGAACTTTAGTGCTGAAGATGAAGTTTGGAAAAGTTCTGTTTAATAGGAGTTACTGAGCTGTAAAGGGATCTTAATTTATAAGACTTTCTCATAGCATATATACTTAGAGTGCATTCCTACCTGCTCTAGCCCTGTCTCCAACAGTCAATAAGAGCTTCTACTTCTTATGTCTATAAGAAATTACGAATTAAGAATTACTGGATACATGGTATAGCCTACCTTTGTACTGTTCTTGTACTATTCCATGGTATAGCCTAGTCTTTCCTACTTCCAAGCTACTCAACAATCCCAAACTCTAGAAATCTCATGTCTTCTTTGACTGAACAAATATGGGAGAGCAGCGAAGTCTTTGAAAACCAAGTCTGAGGTAGAGGATGCTTGCCTCTTCCTGAACTTCTGATACTGAGGTAAAATATATACCTCAAATATACACCTCCATACATACTTAGCTCACTTGAAAAGCTGTTTTTGTTTTTAACAGTCCTCCTGTCTGCTAGTTAGCCTGAAATTTGTTTCTTTTTGTTGTTTCTAATTTGTTTCTAATCATTTTGATTATCATTCAAATTATTTTAATCATTCTTTAAATGTAATGCATTACTTCAATATTGATACTATCATGTGATTTTATTTTCCCCTGTGAAAATACTATGAAATCCACTTTTATATTCTCATCTTTGTTGTATGCCTGGGTTGAATACTACAGCTTAAGAGAAACAAATCTGTATGACCTAGTGAAACTTGCTTGTAGATCCAGTTCTACCTTCTATTATCTATGCTCTTCTGATGCATACAAAAACGAAATGTCCTATGACACACTACTGTGCATAATGCATGAATCTTCTCATTATGGTAAATTTATGGTGATTAAAGTGATCTTAACTAGCTTAGCAGATACAAAGAAACTAGCAGGGAATTAGATTCCATTCTGGTATCACATAAGGTGTCCCTGTTGTGTTTCTCTTATTCATGGTAAACCCATCAAAGATTCCCTCTCTGAACCACAGGCTGTGATGTGAGATTATTCAAGGGGCTTCACTTGATCCTGGTTTCTGATCTCTGTAGAGAAAAAACAGCCACTGGATCAAAAAGAGGTGTTAAGTCTTAATAGGTTAGAATCATAGAATCATAGAAACACTAGGTTGGAAAGGACCTACAAGATCATCTAGTCCAACCGTCCTCCTATCACCATCCCTACCCACTCAGCTACTAAATCCTGTCCCTTAGCACCTCATCCAGACGCTTCTTGAACAGCACCAGGGACGGTGACTCCACCACCTCCCTAGGCAGCCATTCCAGTGCCTGACCACTCTTTCAGAGAAAAAGTTTTTCGTCATATCCAATCTAAATCTTCCCTGGCGCAACTTGTGGCCATTCCCTCTCGTCCTGTCAGTAGTTATCTGGGAGCAGAGGCCGACCCCCTCCCCACCACAGCCTCCCTTCAGGAAGTTGCAGAGTGCGATGAGGTCTCCCCTGAGCCTCCTCTGCTCCAGACTGAACAATCCCAGCTCCCTCAGNTCAGCCCATTGGCCTCAGCCCAGCTATCCAGCCTATCCAGATCCTTCTGAAGGGCCTGCCTACCCTCAGGCAGATTGACACATCCTCCCAGCTTGGTGTCACCTGCAAACTTACTGAGGGTACACTCAATCCCCTCATCTAGGCCATCAGTAAAGATATTAAACAAGATGGGCCCCAGTACCGACCCCTGGGGGACACCACTCGTTACGGGACGCCAGCTGGACTTAACTCCATTAACCACTACCCACTGTGCACGGCCCTCTAGCCAGTTCTTTACCCAGAGAAGAGTGTACCTGTCCAGACCACGGGCTGCCAGTTTCCCCAGGAGAATCCTGTGGGAGACCGTGCCAAAGGCTTTGCTGAAGTCTAGGTAGATGACATCAACAGCCTTTCCCTCATCTACCAGTCTGGTCACCCAGTCATAGAAGGAGATGAGGTTGGACAAGCACGACCTGCCTTTCATGAACCCGTGCTGGCTGGTTCTGGCAGAAAGATCTATCGTGAGGTGCAGACAAGCTGTACTGATATTGACATGACATAGAGTTATTTCAATAATCTGTTTGGAATAACTCCCATTATAGCAACTTGTTGCTGGGTTTTGTGTTATCAAGTTTTCTTCCAGTCTCGAAGTTATTTATGTAGCTTCATAGCACTGTTGTACCAGAGGTAGGACTGACCCAAACAGTAGCTAAATTAGACTAAGAGGAAAAGAAAAAATAGCACTGCCAAAAACATGCCATAACAGTCACCTTTTGTATTTCAGGATGGTTAGTATGCATGCACTTGGGGAACAGTCGGCAAACGGTGGAAATCCTGTATGGGATACTCTTGAAACAGTTTAATTCATCCTGCTTCCTTCAAAGCTTCAGAAAGATTATAGGACTTCCATGTACTTGTCTCTGAGCTTTCTTTCATGAGGCTCCAATCCCCTGAAGAATTTTCCTTACTTTTTATGGTTGCAGACATTATTAGTAAGAGACATAATTGAAGACTTTAATGGATATTGGCTATTTACATCTGATAGCTTTGAGAATTCAATGACTTGCCCAAAGTCATGGATTCTGAACAATCTTGATAAAATGAAGAGTAGAACATAGTTATTAGTCAAATCACTGCCAAAGGCAGCTTTTCAGCTACTGGCTTTGGGCCTAAACATGGTTAATTTGATTATATGAGCCCAGAATTACTGTGTTGTGTGCATGGTTTCGATAATTGTACACACACAGTATAAACAGGTATGGTTACAAAGGAGAGTTTCAAAACTGTGGTCTTGACTGCAAAAATAAAACCATAAAACAAATAATTTCAATATATGAACATTTCAGACCATGTATTTCTAATCTAGCAAATCTGATTTACTAGTATTCTTCTTTCCCATTCAGTAGGATAAAAAAAGAAATAACTAACCATAATATTTCTGTCTTATGAGGAATGAAAGTCATGGTCGTCCCCACGCATGCATGATTTCTGTGTCTCTGTACCTACCAACTGGGTAAAATGTCAATGTATTCTTTGGTATTACCATCACCATTTGATAATCTTTATTCGATGCATCGTTTCAGTATATCTAGCATCTTCTACCTAAAACATAAAATCAATATTAGTGCCCCAGTTCAACCAGATAACTAAGGCCTTACCAAAACCTGATGGCAGAATTTATCAAATTCAGTGTATATATGCAGCTAGGAATAGGTTTGAGTAGTAACCTTGATGAATCTAAGAGTAAAAGTTTCAGTGTAAAACAAGAACTATTTAGCAAAATGAAGACTGAGACTTAATGAAGTGAATTCCTTGAGGCTATGCAATAAAATGAGCGGTTTACAAAGATAACCAGGAACCCTAACTTTTAAAATCTTGTTCTGCCTACTACTCACCAGAATATAGAAATGTCATTTCTAGAAACAACAGTATTTGAGTTAAATATAGCTCAACTAGTAATAAAAACTGGTTTGAAGAGTGCTAGGCATGAACAGATGTGCTTTTTGTGCCTTTGCTCTAATGTTGAACAGTATTTTACATTTCTTTTAATTTAATAGTATAGAAAATTCCCAAAATATCATTATGCTTTGGGAATCGTAACTCAGGAACCCACAGAAAATGATAGGTGGTCTTGTTTCCTTGCCCCACGTTGAGTATTACTGAGCCATACGCAGAATAATGCATTGCCAAATGGTGGTCCCATAGCCTGAACTAATCTCCCTGAAACTGATGGGAATTTAACAGGGAAAGAGAAAATATGACAGTTTTTCCACAAATGTGAGTCACACAGTGTGCTTCCACTGCCAGGCTGGATTTGACAATTTAATTTTAAAAGTACCACAAAAAAAAAAAAAAA
>WBMW01006099.1:16557-36514 GCA_013396635.1 Penelope pileata
AAAAAAAAAAAAAAAAAAGGCAACCCAAAACAAACTAATACATCCATGCACGCACTGATACAGCTGCCAAATCAGTTTGGTCTTATTTAAACCTGAAACCTTAGTGCCCAGAAGGCATATATCTTTGAAAAAAAAAATTATAATTACGAATGTACCATGGGGAATATAGACAGCATTGAAAATGTATCTTGACTGTTCTCTGCTACTGAACTTGGCTTGAGGGTATAGTGATGCTTAATAAGCAAAAGGAATTCCTATAAATACTCAGCCCCAGCTACTATAATTAGACTGTAATATGGATGGGATGTGTTCTTGTAGATCTGAGTACTATAGCTGTCGCTTGTACATTTCTGAAGTCAAGAATGTTGCAGACATAAAAAATATCCTTTAGCACCTTTGTGGAAAATACTTGTAATCATAGAAGATATTTCTGGGCTTCAATTCTGTGTTCAAGATCACCCCCATGTGAACAGAAGGCAGCAAAAGCTGGCTCCAATATCTGTTTGGTTCCCCACAGATTTTTTGGGTATGTTCTGGAGCAGTTTCTGTCTGTGGTGTAACCCTATGTTGCTCTGCTGCCTCTTGGCAGCAGCAATTGCTGGCACTTGGGTCCTTCCTGAAAAGTTCTCACGCTGAAAGGGGAGAAACATCTGTTTCTGAGTGAAAAAAGTTAAGAGACTGTCATGAAGAGTTTGGGGCTTCTTCCTTAGAAAACACTGTGGTTTCCCTTAGTCCTTTTTTTTAAGTTAATTGTTACCTGTGTATGTAGAGAATCTGAAGATGACGACTCTGTGGGGCCTTATGAAAAAAGGAGCAAAACTAAGAAGCCAACATTTTTCCCTTTGCAGTTGGGCCAAGATTATTATAAAACGTGAAGATGGTATGCTGTTTTCCGAGGTTTCAGATTCCAGGTCAAAAAAAAAAAAAAGATTGAGGAGAAAGAAACGGCATAAGTTCCTTGATGTTTCTGTGTGACTTGGCACATGAATACATTATTAATTTTATTATTGAAATCTGTGCATTGTACTCACTGCTCTGAAAAGGAAATGAAGATAGTTCATTTCCCAAAGGGTTTTTCAGTGTAAGTGACAGATGTAGAGATGACAAGACAAACTAGCAAGCTGTAACTTGGAGGATATTTCTTGTCAATTTTTGAAGTAAGTCTGTGCACCCTACTCAGTATAGCAGTTTAATAAATGATAAGTACAGAATTTAATTATCATGCAGTGATAACGCAATCTAATAGAATTCTACACTAATAATTGCCTTTTTCTGGGTAGAAATGTAAAAGCAAAAGTTTATTCCATTTCCCCATTTCCAAAAGGGATTTATTAACAGGGTGAGATTTTCAAGGATAGTGAGGCAGGCACCTAATAATGCCTGGATTTAGAAAAGTATGAAGCGAGTTGCATCGTTTCCTAGGTTCCTAGAATTATCTAACTGACATTTTTGGTGACTTCTGAAAAGTCAGCGCCTGCTTATTGGTACTTTCACACACACGAATATTCTTTCATATTTTGGCTGCTAGGAGCTTAACTGTCTCTTAAGGATCTCAAGATTGCCAATGGCTTAGAAAGTCTGAGCCAGAGTAAACACTTAAGTCTCACTGACATGAACATGAACCTTTTTAACACCTTTGGCAAGAGTTAGATAAGGGTCTTTACAGAATTTTTTCTCATTTTAGTAAAACAGTGAATTAAGTCTATGGAATTTCAATCATTGTAACTATAACAGATTTTTTTTTTCTCCTCAGTAATCAAGCATAGGATAAATTGTCTATCATTTATGCATTTCAGTGCATCATAGATTTCATAAAAGCGAGATGAAGCAGCGTACATGTTATTAACGCACAATAAAATGATACAGAAACATTTATGGATTTAGGTTTTGAGACAGTGAATATATTACTGGATCTTTAGAGAACTAGAGTATCATAGCCTGTACTCAAAGTATGTATGTCCTTATATATGGACAATAACAGCTTTGGGGAGAGGCAACATCCTTGAAAATCTAAACATCGCATTAAGTAATCAGTAGAGCGGGTTTTTTTCAATAAATAATTGAGGTTTGTTCGTATTCATTGATTCCTCTCATTATGGTAGCAGTAGTTGAGGCAGTGCTGCTCTGTACCAGAACCAGATCACTGGACTAGATGAACGTGTATCCCAGCAGGATGTTACTGGGATGGAAATCCCTACAGCTGGAAAAGCACAGCTGTATTATTTTTTGTTGTAGTATTAATATTTCTCTGCATTATTTGAAATCTCTTCCTTTCATCCCAGGTTAACTGGTAGTTCTGTTCATAAAGCACTACACATTTATATTTCATAAGAGACCATAGCAAGGTAGAGTTCACAAAGCACCTTGAAAGTGCTTATCAAAGACAGCAAGTAAGCCATTTTCACTAAAAATAAAAATGAAAAGCAATATTGAAGTCATAAATAAATTTGGGATTCAGGAATAACCTCTCTGTCCCTCTTTCCATGCATGCTGTAAAGAATTAAAATTGCACAGTTCAGAGCATTTCTCTAACCTGAGCAGCAGGTAGGAAAAGTACCGTCTTCCAAAAACCAAATGATGCCTGGATAATTGACAGCACCAGCGCAACCTCATGTAAGTAAAAGATGAGAGGTGAGAAGAAGGAAGCAAATATCAGAATTTTTATGACTTTATCACTTCTCCTTGAGAACCTGGAGGCATAACACTTGTAAAACATTACAGACACCAAGAGATCTAATGAACACACATATAGCATCATAAAGAGATGACATTTGCATTAGTGTTTTGGTTTGTTTTTTTTTTTTCTCTGTCACATAATTGCATCTGAAGTAACGTAGAAAGCAGAACGTAAGAGCTGACAACCAACCTCTCTAAATCAGAGAGAGGTTACACCGTAGGAACCTGATAATGATGCCTCAGTCGTGCATCAGTGGCTCCAGGACACGGATACGGCAGCAGCAGCCAGCGAGGGATCAGGGAACCTGGCTCACAGGGGATTCAGTAGCAATTCCTCATGTTAAATGAAGAGCAGAAGGAGTGGTCTGATTTACTCATTTCAAAAGAGGAGGAATAATCAGTAAGATCAAACCAATTATTTATTTACCAGGTAGCTTTAGATCACAGTCCCAAGCAAAGAACGAATGATTCAGTTTTCTATTGAAGTGTGGTCTGTGTTGTGAAGAGCTGAGGACATTCTGTTTTACAAGAATGTCAAAATCAGGCCTTCTTGATTTGTTTAGTTTTTTGTTTTGGAAGAATGAAAGTCTTGTTGGCACTCACAGATGACATTGGTGATGCAGTGGAATTGTGCATATCAGCAAATTTCAGCAGGAGCCCCTAAATAGGAGGCTGTGCTGTAATGATAATTACAGTGCAGAAACTGGGCATTACGTCTGATCCTGCCTATCCAACAGAAACCTTCAGGAAACAGGATATGAAAATGTTTTTCTCATTGTATAGTTTGCAAAACTTTTTTCCACTGAATAACAACGTGCATTCTGTGTGCTCAAAACCAGCACTCCCATATTAGCTGTTAGTGAGTGATCAGCTGGCGTGTCTGCAGCCCGCCCAGCCTGCGCTGGTGTTGCTCCTGTCTCTGTCATCCCATGGCCTCTCTTCAGGACACAGCTTATGTTGAGGCTGGGCAGCCTTGCTACTTTTAAAATCTTACTGTTGTATACCTTAATTAATGCATGTATTTCTCACCCCTTGTTTTATCCTTTGCTGAAATACACTTCAGTTTGTTAATCAGAATCCTCACTAGTTACCTTGCAGTCTGCTCTCTGGAAGGAAAAACACCAAAGATTTTTGTTGTTGAAGCACTTCTCTTGCTGTTTGCTTTTACTGCCTTTGAGCTCTTCTCCTCCTTTTCTTCTCTTAGTACTGTTCCACCTTTTGTGTGAAGTTTTAATTGGAAGAAAAAGTCCAAACTACATTGACTGCTTTATGTTTTTATTTCTTCTTTTTTGTATCATTTTACATAAAGTTTTGGAAAAAAAATCATTGAGAATTACCCTGAAATTCTAACTCGCCTTGTACTGAGAGAACGCTAATTCTCCAGTCTTGATCGATACAGTAACAGCTTTAATATGTCACTCATCAGTGGTGATCATTTTGATATTTTAGTCCATTGAAAAATCAATTTGATGAAGGTCCCCTCATTTCTGGGACATTTCAAGAAAAATACTTTTGTTTCTTTGATTAAACACTTAATTAGGTTTATGTGAAATAAAAGGGAATATATGTATAGCAAACACAGTCATCAGATCATACCTTGTTTTTCTAAAGAACGGATTTTCTAATAGATTTTCCCCACTGTACCAAAGTGGTGACTTTTGTCCTGAAAATGTTCTGAATGCTACATCTGGTAAAACTCTATCCTATCTTACAGGAACCCAGGATTCAATCTGTTTATTCTGATAATGCTTTTCTTCTGCTAAGTATTGCTAACACCTGCAGTTTTTCTTTGTTTATATGCACATACACGTAAGTATAACTTAAACTTGCACATGGACAGAAACACAGCTTTCTAAGCTGAGGAGCACCTGTGAAATCGAGAAATTTCAAGGAAGCTTCCCTTGTTGGGTTTCCGCGCGACCTTGGGATGCGCTCTACCATCAGATGGCAGCAGTGAGAAGCAGCTGCCCACAAGCCCTCCCTTATGCTGTGATACAGATTTTATTGAAGGCTGCCATGAGGCTAACCAATGTGCTTTACGTGCACCTTAACATTCGATGTGCAAGGAGCTAGAATCCGGGAGCCATGTTAAGCACTGTCAGTCGAAATGTATTTCCCACTTGAACAAACTGTGGAAAGAGTGTAAGTGCCACAGGAAACGGTTCCAGTGTTAATAAAAGCGGAGCAACATTGATTAACACCATTTATATTTGGCCTTACGTGTTTTTCTTGCCTTCAGTTCCCTGTCACAGTTTTTTAGATGTTAGATTTTTCACCCCCTTTTTTTTTTTTGAAGCAAAAATAAAAGGCAAAAGGTAGTAAAAGGAGTGGTAGAAATAGTATCTAAAAAAAAGTGCTGAAAGAAACATAAATCAAAAAAATTAAAATTTAATTTTTGAAAGTGATTTCTGACTGGTTTGGACCAGCTGCTGTTGCTATGCCTTATCTTTTTATCTTTTTTCTTTTCTTTTTGTGTGTGTGTGTGTGTGTGTGTCTTTAAAAATATTCACTACTACATATTTGAATGGATTTAGCCTAATTACATGAAGTAAACAAGTGCTATTATATATGAGGATGTATGCAGGGTTTATATGCATGCATACATATGCTTACAGAAGTATAGATAGATCATGCATATAGGCAATTTGTAGTGAGACACCGAACGTTTTGTTTCAGTTCACCTAGATGATAGAGCAGAACTTCGAAATAAAATGTCAGGCAAATGTTTGACCTGTTGCCAAGATTGTCCTTAATTGGAAGGTAAGAGGAACTGCCTTTGGTTTTCTTTATTTTTCTTTTTCATTTGATCAATGAAAATTATATGAAAAAATATTCTTCCATACTGCTTCTTGTGCTTGTCAAACTCTGGCTACTGTTTACTTAAGATTTTTCTTCCCTGCTGTTTTCACAGATAATGAGAATCCATGTGGCTCTAGATGTTACTATCACTATGAAGATTTGCTAGAGGTATTTGTTCCCATAACGTCTTCTTTCGTTTTACTCGTCACCTACAATGTAATTGAGACAGTGTCATTTGTGGGTGAGAGCATGTGACAGAAGAAAGAAAAGGCTGAATGTTAAAGGAAAAAAAAAATAACAAAACAGTATTAACGATATGTCTTTTATTCTCCACTTTTTGGACTTGCATCTTTTTATACCTGATTCTGATGAATACCATTCCAGTCTATCACTTCACATCCATGTCACATCAAGTTACAGAGTTTGCAACCTATTTTATACAATCTCTGTCATCTGTGTTTCCATCCTAGAACGTGTATAAGGTAGCAGGGAAGGGTAGAAGGGGTGAAGAGTCAATAGATCTGTTCAAATCCCGTAACTGCAGCAGCTGCTTCTTCCTTGGAGCACCTCTATGGGTTTCACTGTACTTAGGGTTTCGGTATTTCACATTTTGCTGTAGCTTCACAAAAAAAAAAATAGGGATCGGAGTTCCCTGTCAGCAGCAGGTGACTGAGCTAGAGTAGGGATGGTTGAATGAGCTGCAGGACAGATCTGCCTTGCAATTTTCTCACAGCAGTAGGTTTTAAAGTTTCAAGCTTTTTTCCATTTGTGAACTTCTTTCAAATTGTTTTTAAACTGTTTTGAAAGACATTTTGTACAAGGTACCTAGAAAATACTGGTACAACAGAAGAACATTCTTTCCCCATAGTCTTGCTCCTCTGCAGAAAGAATATATTTGAAGCTTGCTTGGTTTCACTTCCCAAAAGGATTTGGTGAGGATCAGAGTGGGGTGGTGTGCTATTTTCGGTCAGAGAATCGGCAGAATCCAGGTGGATGAAATCAGTGTTCCTGATCAGTGTGTGAGGACCTCTGTGTTTTTGGGGCATCACTGTCGCTGGTTGCAACCCAGTATATAAGAGGTGCAGTAAACATTGTTTCTAATTCAGAGCTGCTGGTAACACCCAGGAATTTAATATTTTAGTGAAGCCATACAGATACCACGTTATGTTTAGGCATTGAGGAGCTGGAGGCTTACCACATGACATCGGGCTTCCAGGTCAATAGAATCAGGCCAGTTCTGTTGGGAGGGACCTACGAAGATCGTTGAGTCCAAGTGCCAAGACAACAATTCCAGTTATTTTTAAATAATGTACTTTCTTAAGGAGTACAAAAGACCCAAATCTGTCTTCACTGTAGCTAGCCTGCTACTGGTTTCAGGACAGGTTGAGTAACCACAGGAAGCAATCCTTTATGGCGATTTTTTTATTACTGTTTCAACTTGCTGTGGAATACAAAGATAAGCGTGAGTAGAAATGCACAAAGAGCACCCAGGAAATTACTCAGGTAAAGAACTACACTGCTAAATGCATTTGCTAGCTTACATCTCTGTTGGAATTCAGTTAGTCCTTGGAGAGTCTCTGGTTTGTGTGGTCTTTGTAATACATTAACAGGAGCTTCTAATTGCTCTGTTCTTATGACCAGTGAATATCATTCTATAGCTTGGCAGAAAAGTGCTAGTAATGTTCAAAAATGACATGACCTGACTTTTTAGTTTGTTTTTGCTTTGCTTTGGGATTTTTGCCAACAGCATAAGAAAGAATAAATTAAAATCTTTAATTTATATTCATGGCTCTTAAATCAGAGTATCTTCTCAAAATAAAATGAAAAAATGTACTTTCTGCCTCATATCCCTCCCTACAAAAGTTTATTGCAAAACCTTTAAGTTATCTTAGTTTCTAAAGAAGAAATTCATTGTTAGGTCTCTAACATTCAAAAAGTACTTCCAAACCATTAATTCGATGGATGATGCATTACCAAATGTGTAAAATAACCTTGAAAACTAAAATCCTGCTCTGATGGCCAAGTTCTGTGACTGCCATAAAGCATCATGCTAAATCTTTTAGAATTATGTTTCTAGACAGCTTACCCTGTTCCAAACCAGGCTTTCAAATCGCTGAGGTGTACCTAACTTGTTAATCCTACCAATAGGAAGAGATTAAGAAAACATACAAGAAAACAATAACTTCGAGGTAGGGTTCATCTCTCTCTGCAAACACCCTGAGCAGGATTTGTAGTGTATTACATCTTGCTAGAACAAAGAAAACAAAGTGGGACCTCATCATTCTGAATTTGGTAAAATTCAAGCAACTAATTGGTTCTACTTTTTCCTTTAAGCTACTTCATGTTTATTCTTCATTTGTTTTTCTGTCTTTGCCTCCTCACCGTTTTCTAAACAGTGCTTAGGTTGGTTTGGTAACTTCATCTTTGTGTGTTTCTATACATAGATATAGCTGCTAGTAAATTTTCTCTCCAATATTTATTTTGTAATGCAGTGTATAAAAAGTAGACAATTGCACACAGCAGCAGTAGCTACACTGCTTAGTGCAATTGCATTCCATCTGCTAGCAACAACTCTGATTATCACTGTCTACCACAATTACAGAAGTGGGAAAACTACAAAGATAGAATCATAGTCATAGAATGACTTGTGTTGGAAAGATCATCTGGTTCCAACGCCACTTCTGCAGGGTCACCAACCACTAGAACAGACACTAGATCAAGCTCCCAAGGGCCCCATCCAACCTGTCCATGAACACCTCTGGGGATGAAGCATCCAGTTTCCATGGGCAGCCTATGCCAGTGCCTCACCACCCTCTCAATGAAAACCCTCCTCCTGATATCTAATCTAAATCTCCCCTCTTTCAGTTTAAAACCATTCCCCTTTGTCCTGTCACTATCTACCCCTGTAAAAAGTTGATCCGGACCACTGCCTGGAAAGTTTTAGTTTTGTATGATGAAGCAGATTTTGCCTACAGTGCTACAAAAAATAACCAAAGTGCAAGGTAAAAGCTGAAGCTGGTGATTTTCTCTGGGCTAGGATGCTCAGTTATAACAGTACGTAACTGAGTTACTTAAAAGCTAGCTCAGATGAGAGTCAGCAGTTCAGATGTACCCAGATTACAGGATTAGAGGCTTTCTTCTTTGCCACATCAGGGGCAAGATGTCAACAACAGGAGCTTCTATGTATACTCTAAATTGTAATCCAGGAGCTTTCTCAGAAGATGTCTTCTTATTCCATATCACTCAGCAATGAAAACAACGAATAGGCAAGTTTGGAACTAGAGACCTAAGTCTGTTACATGACCATCATTGCCAATTATTTTAGGTTTTTGAAAAATCAGTTTAAACTGATAGAAATAGTTGAACTAAAGGAACAGAAAGTTCTCTGTACTCTGCATTTTGCCTTAGAATCATGATATTATCCTGCTTTGAAGAGTGAAAAAGGAGCGGTCATTGTGAAACTACCTTGGTGCTGGAAAATGTGTCCTTTAATTTACTGTTGGTTTGCATTTGGCAATACCATTCCCTCTTGGTGGTGGTAGAGCTAAAATTTGGAGGAAAATACTTTTCTGGAATGCTTTAATGAATGTTGGCTGAATGTCCGAAGTCATATGAAAAAGCATTTCTGTATTCTAGTATTCCCTTGGTTTGAATGTGTTTCTGTCTGTCTGTCTGTCTTTTTTGTAAGTGTCGAGGAAGGAAGTATAACAGGGAAAAGGCAATATTGATGATATTGTAACTGGGAGGAGAAATTGATGTATTTTTTTCTTCACGAAATGAAGGTACACCATTTTGTGGAGAAAAAATGCTGAAATAGATTTTTTTTACTTATATTCTGAAATTTAAAAACTTCCTAGGAAAATGTCAGTTTATCAAATTCAATTGTACAACCTTCAAATATACTAAAACCTTACACTTTTCTACTTCCCACACGCTTTCTATATTTAAAAAGAGCCTTTTCTGCAGTAAGTAGCCTTGACAGAGATAATTGGGAAAGCATGTTGCTTTCTTCCTACCTAAATTATTTTTTCTACTTTCTAAACTTGATTCTCGCTCCAAGAAGACACACCTCAATCATAACAATATTTTACTGGTCACAGGGGTTTCCTTGCATGATCAACTGCTTAGGAGTGTCTAAGGATTCATTACAATCCCAACACCAGGTTGGTTTTCATGGTTCATTTTTAGATGTTGTAATGATGATGATAAACAATGGAGAGAAGTCTTAGAAGATGCGACTTCAATTCTTAAGGGTTTCACATAGCTATTTTCCTCTTCAGTTTTCACTGTTGTTTTAGTCAACTTATATCACAGCATGATTTTCCTATAACAGTCCGTGTTCTTCATTTTAAATTGTGTATTAACTTTGTGCACCTTAGAGTACAGGCTCTGTGAAGTGGATGGCATTGTGTGAAGCACAATGGCATGACTAATTACTGTGCGGGGTGGCACATAATGGAGGCGTCTGGACAGGTTTGAGGATTTGCATCTTTTGTGTTTTGTGTTTCAAATGTGATTGTGCTTTGTGATTCAGTCTAGATGCTTGTGTGCTGCTGATTTTCTGTAGTGAACATTTTTCCAGCATAATGGCAGCTACCAGAGAGCAGTTTCATTTGCTTTGTTTTGTTTCCCAAAAAGATTTTGCAACTAATTTACATTGTTATATATGTAAGTGAAGACATTGACACATCAAGTTTCACTTTTCTCTTCAGAAAGGACCATTGCTGTCAACAGGGTTGTAATATCATACATGGTGTAAATATTGTCAATGCAAATTATTTGAAATAGCTGCTTGAGAAAATATTGCTGCAGGTGCTGTAAGGCTTCTCATTGTTATCTTCTCCTTGTTCACGATAAACCTTCTCACAGTATTCTTCATAAGATATTTGCTCTAATTATACTTTGAGCAGCATACTTCAGCATGGTACTTCATAAATTATTTGATCCTACTGAAATGAGTAGAAATCTTGCCATTGACTTCAAATGAGGAGCGGATGCCATTCACTGTGGGTCATGGGGTTTTCTGTTGATCTAATCTTTAAAGATGGAGGGGAAGAATAATCAATTACTATTATAGGAATCCTGCCACGGAATCTGAATTATGATTAGCTGGTATTTAGAAACAAACTCTCCTGACAGTAGAAAATCATTAGAATAACCATTGAAGTATATATTACCGATTGGGTTTGTGCCACCCATAAATATAATCAGCACTGCAAAACATAATTTGTCTGATTTCACCCATCTCTGCTGTAAAAACATGAATAGGAAATGTAGGCCTTTAGAAAAGATGAGAATGTTATAAAGAGACCAGGCCATCACAAGCGGAGGACAGAGTGGCTGGAACCACAACAGGACATCTTGTGCAACTTGTTTTGGTTCGCCTGGTGTCTGTAATCCTGTACCAGACCCTGTAGGCAGAGTCACAGCAGGCCAGCCTGCTGAACACGGAGTCTTTACTTAGCCAAAAGGCAGAGCTGATAAAGAGGTCATATATTAACCCTTCCCTTGTCAGCAGGTTGAGTTTACAGCTCTAGGGTGCCAAGGAACCTTTGTGATATACCAGAATTCACAGCTGGTTGCATTTTATGCAATAACTGTTTAACACAAAATGACCTGTCTGTTCCTAGGAGCAGAGGATAGAGCTCAGATCTCTTCTCTGCTAGGTTACCTTCCCTGATCATTGCAGTAGACAGCTTCAGTTAATGAGTTCTTCTAAAAGGGATGATTCAAATAAAAGCTTACTTCCAGCAGGAGTGTGGGCTCTGTCACCCCACAGCCACATAGCCAAGATGATTTACAGTTAGGTGTAGAGAGCACTCTGTTAAGACATCTTCACCTGTTTCCTTTCAAATTAAAAGGAACAGTGGGTTTTCTGTATCCCAGACAGATGCTTTAACTATTATGAAAAGGGAGTGCTCAGTGTTTTGTATTTCGTACTCTACATGTTTGAAATACATCCATTTGATTGGACCTTGAGTGAGAAGGTGGGTGAGCATTTGGTCTGATGCTCATGGAATGGTGTAGCCATAAAATAGCCATCAGACTACTCAACCTCGTGAAGACAGAATCAAGACATGGCAAAAAAGATAATCACAAAGCAAAAACTAAGATGCTGCTATAAATATAAACATGCACATGTAAAGGATTGATGGTGATCGGAGATTTACAGGCTTAGATGTTGATACCTTATTCTGCTTTAGTTCTCAGCATTTCAGTCTTTTTGTAGATCTAGGTCTAAAAGGTGAAAATAATTGAACAAATGTTTGCATGGTGGATTTTCAAAATGCGAGTCAGTTGTTTTTCACTGGTACGTTTAGAAATATTTTGTTGAAGTAAAAAGGGTTGATGTAATCCCCTGTGATAAAAAATCAACATGAACTGCATGTATAAGGACAGAAAGTAAATCAGGGCTAGTGATGAATGCTTCCCTAAAGAATGTGCTGTTAGGGCATTCTCTTACGCAGGAAGCTCCAGAGGGAAAAGTGTCTGTCAGAGCGTCTACACGGGTGGGACGAGCAGGAGCTGCCATTAGCACAACCCCGTGGCTGGGAGGTACCACAGAAATTTGCAGGCTGTGAACACATTCAACCTGATAGTGTTTCTTTCTACTTTCTGTCTCTTGTTGCTGCAACATCGAAATATAACAGGAGTTCGGAATTATACTAGGGTTGTGTTTCCATAAACATACTCTCAGAAATTAATGGTTTGACAAAATCACACCCAGGAAAGGGTTGCTTTTGGTTCATATTTGACCTTGCAGCCTCTTGGGAATGTGTCTAGTGATGAGTTTTGAAATCTGTTATATTTTTCTTGCAAGCCACTACAATAAAATGAGAGGATTTGTATTTGTAGAAGCATGTGCATTAGGATATTTCACTTGCAAAGAACAAAAACTTCTGACTTTGCAGATAGTTACTTCTCACCTCAGGTTTCACACAATGTGTTCCAAAGAACAATTACGGCATCTGGAGATGCTCTTCCACCATGCAGAGACTACAAAAATCATCTAATCTGGCACTAATATCCGTCAACATTAAGAAGAACTACTCTTGTTTGTCATCTGATAATTTTTCCAAAAGTAGAGAAAAATGTAAAACCAAGACTCTTTTGGATATGCTTCTGAGACAAACAAAGTAGAATTTTTTTTTCATGAACCTCTGTCTTTGATATGATTTGATGGCAGGAGCTGGCCAAAATGTTGTCAATGAAAGTTGATTGAAATTGAAATTGAAAGGAATGCTTTAGTACAGGGTTGGCTTTTGTTTGTTTGTTTTTCTTCTTCTCTTTCCTTTCCTCCTTTCATAAGCATTACAATTGGGAAAGATAAATAAATGCAAGATTTCTTGAATCTGTTTTTAAACATTTTAAAAATCCGAAGAACTGTATCTGTGACTGAGTGGAGAAGATAATTATAACACCTGGACAGGCAAAATCTGCCTGATGTCTTCAGCTCTCCAAACACTTTTAAAATTGTGTTGGAAGTAATTTTGGTCTTGAAGGTAGAGAGACCAATTGATATGTGATCTGCTTTGTGCAGTCTGGTGTTTTCAACAAGAATTGAATAACTACTACTTTTGACTCCTTTGGAAATCAAACCTTTATTACTGACTCATCTTTAGTTCTATTCATTTTGTTGGGACTAAAGAAGATAGATGCTACCTAGCTTCGTACTGAAAGGAGGATGTTAAGGAAAGTAGTCTAGAACTTCTGTATAAATTAGAGTCTACCTTAAAATAATCTTCCAGAATATTAGCTTGATTCAGAAACATTATTTTTCCTGCCTGTTCCCTGGTCTTTTACTTCTGAAGACATCTGTAAAAAGGACAAAATATAACACAGCAAATCATTCATTTAAACTACTCTTGATTTCCTACTTCTATTAGAAAAGTGTTCTGATTCTCATTTTCCTACATCTGCAGTTACTGAATCCTCATCTTAAAGCTCCACTTACGGAATGGTTGCCACTTAAGCAGATAAGAATATCCAGAATTACAACAGCAAACATTAAAGAAGAGGTTCAAGAAGGATGTAAATTAAGATGATTGAGAGCTTAAACTACCTGAAAACCTTTTCTTGTGTCATAGCTGCCTAACATAGAATTACTTCGAGCACAATTGCCCTTAACTGCAGGCTGACTGAGTAGATAGGTTACCAGTCTAACAGGTAGCAAGTACGGTTTTTATCCTTTTAAGTTCAATTCTCCACCTGATTCCTCTCAATTATGCATAAAGGATCCCAAATATTTGCAGATTGGATGCTAGCAGTGTTTCTGTTGTGATCTCCTGTAGTTCTGGTCACTAAAACGGAACCAAGAATGAAAATGGAACTTAACCTTAAAAAATATGTGTACCTAATCATAAAGTATCAATGACAAATGTTTTCCTTTGTCAGCGAATCATGTATTATTGTCACATATACAGAATTGCTAATACTTACTGAGAGAGTAAGTAGACATTAGCAGGGCTTAAAATCGACATCTTTAGTCTCATGTTCTTCACTGAACCACAGGGTTTCCAGTTTCTCTCCTGGTTACTCTGAGAAAGGCAAAGGCCATGCAGGGTCAGACATTTCCATGGATGAAGTTACTATTCTGAGTCAGGGTCTGCACAGCTGTCGACCAGTCCCATCCAAGGCCAAGCAGCACCTAATACAGTCAATTCACAGATGCACAATCACTGCATGAGTCAGCCTATGGTTTGGGATGAGCCTCCAATCTGTTTTGTTATTTAGTGTTTCATGTAGTGTAACTCCCTCTTCAAAGTCAGTATGGCCCTTTTGTAAGGGAGCCCAATATAGTCCTTTTTTAAGCAAGTTTTCCATTAAATTTTAGGAGATGTCCATCTCTCAATCTTTCTTCCACAGAAAGATATATCATTTTGATTACTTGTTCTGTTTTGTTAAAAGTAAGCCTCTCACATCTGAAGAAAAGTAAAACTATTTTGAAGAGGTAAAAATAATACTGTAAAATCTCTGCTCAGTTTGTAAACTTCATTGCATTATGCTAAATTCAAAATTGATTGGGAACAATAGCTCAAAAAGGCATGGAAAAATGTTTTATAGGCAGTGTTATCATATTTTCATTTTTTATTAAACCTGACTCCTCTGTTTCATTTTTAATAAATGATATCTAAAATTATACTATATTTAATTATACTCTTAATCTTTAAGCTAATGAAAACCTAACTCGTGATTGTATCAAATTAGCTGTGAGGACTAAGATGCTGTTTGGTAATTTGCACAGCACGGCCTACATTAAGTGCTGATTGATTTAGTACATACATACTATACAACGAATAAAATAGCAACTCAGGATTTATAATGTATGAACAATATATCCTTATAGAATTTATATGATAATTAAAATGTTTGCATGCATGCACATGTGAAAAGATACGTAAACTTTAAATAATCAGAACTAGCCTGGAATTCTAACTTCTACCTTTTCTGCCAGCATTTTGTCCGCTTGTGATGTGCTTTTCCTTTTCTGGATATGTCTGTGAGACTTTGGTCACAGAGCATCTTGATGCTACCAGAATGACCACATCCTGCAAACTTACGTATGCATGGCTTGATTCACTCAAGTAAAATCTGTATCAGTGAAATGCAGTGCGCGCTTGCAGCCCAGAATGCCAACGGGATCCTGGGCTGCATCAAGAGAAGCGTGGCCAGCAGGGCGAGGGAGGGGATTCTGCCCCTCTGCTCTGCTCTGTGAGACCTCACCTGGAGTCTTGTGTCCAGTTCTGGGGCCCCCAACACAAGAAGGATGTGGAGCTGTTGGAGCGGGTCCAGATGAGGCCACGAGGATGCTCAGGGGGCTGGAGCACCTCCCCTACGAGGACAGGCTGAGAGAGTTGGGACTCTTCAGCCTGGAGAAGAGAAGGCTGCGGGGGGACCTGATAGCAGCCTTCCAGGACCTGAAGGGGCCTACAGGAAAGCTGGGGAGCGGCTTTTTACAAGGACAGGTAATGACAGGACAAGGGGTAATGGTTATAAACTGAAAGAGGGTAGATTTAGACTAGATATAAGGAGGAAATTCTTCCCTGTGAGGGTGGTGAGACACTGGAACAGGTTGCCCAGAGAAGTCATTGATGCCCCCTCCCTGGAAGTATTCAAAGCCAGGCTGGATGGGGCTTTGGGCAACCTGGTCTGGTGGGAGGTGTCCTTGCCCATGGCAGGGGGGTTGGAACAAGATGATCTCTAAGGTCCCTTCCAACCTGAACCATTCTATGATTCTATGATTCTATGAAATTTATCCTGTATTACATGCATAGAGCAGTGAATCTGAATGAAGTCTTGAATCAAGTCTTGAATATGATTGGCTTTAAGTATGTTTAAAAGTCCATTTATTTGAGAATGCAGAAAGCCAAATAGGAGGTTTGTGGGTTTGCTGTGTAAATAATTACTAAGTTTGTTGGTCAAGAAGCTTGCAGACTTCAATAAGCCATTCTGTTTAAAAGGCTGTGACTAAGTGCTATCCAATTTTGTTGATGAAAATTATTGTTGTAATTATTACACGGAGTCAGACTATACAAATTTTAAAGGGATTTTTATGGTCATAAGCAACAGGGTGTTAACTGATTTGCCGTTTTGTCTTCTGATTTTGTTTTTCACACATTTTTCTTCTATTTGCCTGATCTGTTTGTTATCTTGAATTTTATCTCTTAGTTAACACAATTTTAACAAGTGTGAGAGAGGAAAAAAATGTGAACTTAGAATATGCTTAAAGTATTGGATAACATACTGAAGAGAAAATGTTAGCGGGAGTTTAGTGAGGAGTGTGTCCAAGCTCTGAACCAGAGCATTTATCTTTAAGAACCTGCCAGACTGGAAGAGGTCACAGGAGAGAAGAGGAGGGCTGAAGGAATTGAAGTTCAGTGAGCATAACTGAAATATTGAGGCAGGTATCAGGGCCAGTTCTGCAGCCTCGATCTGTATGCCGCAGCAGCAGAATGAGGTTACGAAGAACAATTAGCACAGATTTGTCAAGCACAAATCGCATCAAGCAGATCTAGCTCCCTCCTTTGATCTCGAGGCTAGCATTATGGATAAACAGGGAAAAGAAAATGGGTTTTGATTTACAAAACCAGATGATCTTCAGAGACAGAGATGAATCTTCTAGTCCTGCAAACAGAGCATCTCTTGTCCTCCTCAGTCCACTTCTATTCATCAGCCTCATGAACAGGTTAGATGGCATAGTGGGGAACATCTGTGAGATTCTGCGTCGACAAGCTGAGAGACCTCTTACAAGACAGGAGCAGAAAACAGAAATGTCTCAGAAAGGACAGAGAAATTGCATAAAACCTATAAAATGAAATGACAGTACTACTGTTAGAAAAGACATCAGGTAGCTGCATGCAAAATGAAGAATCATAGGATGAGCAAGTAATCAAGATGACAGAATCATAGAATTGTAGGGGCCGAAAGGGGCCGCTGGACATCAGAGTCCAACCCCTTACTAAAGCAGGTTCCCTACAGCATGTTACACAGGAAAGTGTCTGGGCGGGTTTCTGCAGTGAGGGAGACTACACAGCCTCCCTGGGCAGCCTGTTCCAGTGCTCTGTCACCCTCACGTTTGTCTGAAACTTCCTGTATTCCAGCTTGTGCCCATTGCCCCTCGCCCTGTCACTGGGCACTGCTGAAAAGAGCCTGGTCCCATCCACCTGACCCCTGGCCTTTAGATATTTATATGCATTGATAAGCACCCGCTCCCCAGCCTTCTCTTTTCCAGGCTGAACAGCCCCAGGGCTCTCAGCCTCTCCTCCTATGGGAGATGCTCCAGACCTCTTATCATCTTTGTGGTCCCCCGCTGGACTCTCTCCAACAGTTGCCTGTCTTTCCTGAACTGAGGAGCCCAGAACTGGACACGGTATTCCAGATGTGGCCTCACCATCGCAGAGCAGAGGGAGATCACCTCCCTTGACCTGCTGGCCATGCACTTTTTAAGGTGCCCCAGGATATCATTAGCCTTCTTGGTATTTATTCCAGTAATGCAAGCTGTCCCACCATGTCTCCATGATCGCAATGAGACTATGGCCCTGTGACTGCGCACAAATGCCTAATTCTTCCTGTTCATTCCCCATGCTGCATGCACTGGTATACAGACACTTCAGAGAAGAAGAGGGAGCAGAGGATGCAGGTATCCCTAGAACAATGCAAGAGGATGCCCCATAGCTATACACACCCTTGAGGTGGCTGACCTTGTGCCTCATCTCATGGGAGGCAGCTAAAGAGCATTTGCCACTTTGGATCAACCTGGCTTATTCCCTCGTGGTTACAATGGCGTGAGCATTGCCGTTTTGGACCCCATCCCCCAAGTCCTTCAGTTTAAAGCTCACCTCACTAGGCTGGCCAGCCTGCTGCAGATCGTTCTGCCTCTTCTAGACAGGTGGAACCCATCCCTCCCTAACAGGTTACGACCTTCACAGAAAGCCCCATCATCACAAAAACCGAAATCCTTGTGCCAGTACCAGGCACGTAGCCAGGAATTGATAGGCATTGCATGTCTGTTTCTGGCTTCCCTCTTTCCTACAAAGTGATTTAAAAAGTGATGCTGTAGAGGAAAAATAAGCATAGCTAGTATGTATTAACTGGATTGTTCTACGTACCTTAGTGGAGGTACGTTATATTTATGTAGATTGAAATGTAAATGCAATGCTGTGTGAACACAGTAACACTCAGAACTAGAGGCCTTGGATGGAGTATTATGTCCAGGATGAGGCATTACCCTTGGGGGAAAGATATTTCCTTAGTCTGGGATATAAAAAATAAAAGTGGTAGGGAAATGTGGATGCGATATTAGTCTCATAGTGTGTTTAAAATAAAAAAGGTGGGGGGGAGGGCACCCTTTTCCTTCAAAGATGACAGAGATTTTTTTTTATGCCCCTTGGAGCTATAGCAAGGCATAATAGAGAAAAACAGGGAAATGTCTGACTGTAATGTTAGTGAAGCATTGCACAAGGCTGTGATGTCCTTCACTTGAAATTATGTTAGACAAACATCTTGGGGGTGATCAAAATATAATTAATCCCATCTCCGGGCATGGGTAAGTCTTCTTGAAGCCCTTTCAGTCCTCCATTTCTGTGATTTTATCTCAAGTATTTAGAGATCTAACATGATTCTTTTACTGTGTATCTGAACCTTGCAATATGTTGACTAAAAATAGCTCTGTATCCTTCTGCATTAGAATTTGTAAGCACAATTTTCCTAGCCTGCAGCGATTCAGACCAAAGCATTCTTCACAAGCTGCAATATTAAACTGCTCTGTATGGCACACAAAGATGCATTAAAACAAATACGGTATCATCGTCTGTCCACAGACGACTCTGAAGAAAAACGAAATGCTCTAGGCAAGATATCCCTTCTTCAATCCCACTCTGTCCAAAAAAGACCAAATAAGAGAAACTGCCTCTTGCACAAAAATACATTTGAAATGTTTCTAAATGGAATTTTTATGTAGAGACTTGGAATGAAAGCAGAGCCATAAAAAGGCTTTTCCAAGAGCAATCTCCTGAAAGTCACAGCACATTATAGAAATTTTGAAAAGTCACTGAACCTGAGTTTAGACCCCAACAGTTTTCTTGAGGTCTTAAAATTCATGATTACTTTTTGATGGAAAGTGAGAGGAGATGGTTCTGTACTTGGGTCCCTTTCCACCAGCCTGAGCTGTAATCCATGAACATAATACTTAGTTAGATTTCAAAATACGATCTGAGCTGTCCACTGGGCTACAGCCTGAGATAGATCAATATCTTAATTTGATAGCATAGCTTAGTAAGGAGAGAACCTCATATTACATCAGACAAAATCAATCAGTGGAGAGAACATCTTACACAGGCACAAACTCTGTTTAGAACAGAAACATTTCTAATGCTGCTTTTTTTCATAGTGTTTGTCTCGAAAATGCTGAAACTAGACAACAGCCATTATCTCTGCAAAGCATTTTAGTCACCCAGCGAAACACAAAATAAAATCACCTCCTGAAACAGAATAACTGTTTCTATATAGTCTTTATTCACATGGAAGTGAAATTCAGCTCTGAGCCATGATGCCAGCATGAAGCCAGTTTTAAGCTTAAAACAGTTCAGAAAGCAGTTAAGTGGAGCCAAAGACTACTCATGGTCTTGAGCTACTACCCATTTATTCAAGAGTGTGTATGCATAATGAGTTGCTCATACAAATGCACAGAAGTTCCCACATGCTAAACAAACCAGATGTTCTTGTACATCATTGATCACTCAGTGTATATGATATTTACCTCTGCTTTTATTATTCATAGAATCATAGAAACACAAGGTTGGAAAGGACCTACAAGATCATCTAGTCCAACCGTCCTCCTATCACCATCCCTCCCCACTAAGCTACTAAATCATATCCCTTAGCACCTCAACTAGAAAAGCGCTAGGGATGGTGACTCCACCACCTCCCTAGGCAGCCATTCCAGTGCTTGACCACTCTTTCAGAGAAAAAGTTTTTCCTCATA